>BMAO01009535.1:0-16810 GCA_019973975.1 Trichonephila clavata | reverse complement strand
ATTTACCATTGTCACTCGCAGTAATAACTATAATACTGGCATAATGGTAAGCATGCTCACATAATAATATGCATTCAATCTACAGACTAGCATTTCGAGCTTCATCGCTTATGGAACCGGATTCAGAAGCATGGAAATTATACATTTCTATGAAGATTGATAACAATCAGCGTATTCTATATTTAAATTTATTGAATTTTGCGGATTTCCCGAGAATGCATTAATGTTTCTATTCTATTCTCAAATGTAAGCAAAAATATTATTTCTGTAAAGCAAAAATGTGTTAATTTTTCACAATAATTTACATCACATCTAATATACATACATTTCTCTTTCTGTTTATATTGTATAAAATTTTATTCTTAATTTGATTACCTCAAAAACTCCACAGTTATGTTTTATATGAAGTATTTGCATTGATATTGTTTTTAAATTACAGCAGTCTCTTTTAAATTATATCTGTGGTCCTCGCATATTGCTTGAATTGAACAATAAAACTTTAAAAAACATTTTACATTGAAACATTTTATTGCGTGAGTGAGTGAATATTAACGTCGCACTGTTCAGCTACACGAGCTCTTTAGGCGACGGACCTCGTAGTTTTGAACCATGGTCAAGTGACGAGGACGACACCTGAGCTGGCACTCACTCTCCTAACAACCACTACACCAATGGGGGGACGTTTGAGCTCTCACGGCAACATTGTATTGCGGTCGTGTGGTAAGGCAAAAATGGACATCTGCGAGAAGTCCGAATCGATCTATTGAGAGAAAATAAATACTTTCATATTGTCTCAAAAGATGTTAGCTCATACGTCGACTTCGTCAGTTGATCTTAAGACATACTGACTGTGTTTTACGCAGATCTTCACGAAAGGCAGCAACAGGCAATGGACTTTCATCATACGACGTCATACTCACATGATAAATGCAATCACGTGTTTCCAGTCAATCAAGTTCATGCGCTTTGCTGTTGCCAACTTTTGCTTTTTGTAGAAACTTTCTTTTAAAAGATTCATTTTTGTCAACCATACTAAGGCACCATAAGTAAACAAAATGCCCTTGAATTAAAAGTACACGTATAATATAAGAATTTCTTTTTAAACTGAAAAACTTTTTGAAGAATTTTATCACTTGAATTTTTTATCCCGCCTCCCACACAATTATCAAATTTGAAATTTTATTTAATTTTAGAAGTAGACCAACAAGTACAAATCCAATGTCAGTTATGAATTCAAAAGAGAACACGTGATCGCATGTATCATGTGACCATCATGAATTTAGCCAATTGGAAACATTCAATAAGCCTAATTCATGATTATATAACGCAGTGTAGGAGGGATTTATATTTTAAAAACACATCGACGAAAGTGCCAGGAGCAATCTTATACTAAAAATAAAAGATGCGTTCGTCTATGGAGATGGTTTTTGAACCCCCAAATTCCGCTGTGTACACAACCAATGTAACGCGCCTTCCATGAAAAATCTATTTCCTCATTTATGTTGTAATTTAAAAGATTGGTAAAAAAAAAAAAATTGTGTGATTTTTTTTAACGCCTGTTTATATGCTTCACTTGTATGTAACGGAATCTTTGAACTCAATTTTAACCACTTTAAAAGACCAGATTAATTCGAAATTTTGCTCACTTGTCCAGGACCGATGACAATACGATAATTTAATAATTCTGTTCCATTGTCCTGATCAGAATCATCAGGATTAACGATTTCCCATTTTCAGATCCCATTTCCAGATTTAGCGAAAAATTCCATATTCGGTGACAAATTCCAGATTTGGCGGCTAAAAGATTAAGTTACAGCTTAGTTCAATTAACTATAAAAGGATGTTTTTTTAGTTTTTACAAACTAAAATTTCTTTTCAGTAAAAAAAAAAAAAAAAAAAAAAAAACATTGATTTTAAAAAAAAAATATCAAATTTAGTTACATTTCAAACATGTTTCCTTATTGAACTATCCCAAGGATAAACTTAAAATTTTTAGGGAAAAGAATTCGAAGGTATGATTGGAAAATACTGTATGTGTGTGTGTGTGTGATAAGTGTAAAATGTTGCTAAATTCGTAAATTAAGTTGAGGGAATTTATTCAATACATATAACTTGATTCAATAAGTAAAATAAAACCAGAATTAAGATTTTAATGGAGCGAGTAATTCCTTGGCCTCTAAGAATTCCAATAAGCGAGAGAGTCCATTATCCGTCGTTACTGCACCAATGAACGCTAATGCTTCGGGGATTTGTGAATTACATTCCAATAACCGACACATTCCATTAACCGATAATCCATTAGATGGTATTGATTCCCCAGCCACCATATTTGCATTCTATTTTTCTATAATTATAAGGGTCCCTCGCTACAGAAAAATAAATGCTGAAAACTTTGCATAGGAAAAGAAAGAAAAACTCCAGTTTTCTCTATTGATTTAAATCTTAAAGTCATTAATGAAATGATGGAATTGCACAGAATATATCAATATAGAGCAGGAATATTCAAATGGATTACTCCAAAACGTGGAAGTGTAAATTTTATTAGTACATAAGCATTATGGAGGGAAAAGTGCATGGATTTTTTGTAATGGGCTAAATTCATGACGATCACATGATAAATACAATCACGTGTCCTCTATTGAACTAATAGATGACATTAGACTTGTTGTTCGACGTGTAAATGTCCTACAAAATTGAAATTTTGACACTGAGTAAAGATGTTCAAGTATTAAAATTCTTCACACAGTTTCTTTCAAAAAATTTTAAAAAATCTCATATTATACGTGTATGTTAAATTAAGTTCATTTTTATTTATCTATGAGCATTATTAATGTTGACAGATATGTTCTGAAAAGAAAGCTTTTGCAAAAATCAAAAGTTGACAACAGCAAAGCGCATGAATTGATTGCTGGAAACACTCGATTATTTTTATCATGTGACTATGTCGTCACATAAATTCATGAATTAATTGATTGGATAACGTGATTTTGTAGTTATCATATGACTATTATGTCACGTAACACATGAAACTGAAAATGTAACATTGTTTGCAACTAAATCGAAAACTTACAATTACATGCAATGATTTTCTAATCAATTTGAATTTTTTCACTTTATATGCTTATGATAATTTTTTTTAAAATTTTTTTTTTCATATTCACGAATGAATTGCGTTTTACATATCTAACAGTGAAAGTCAATTGAACGAACATAAATATAAATGTTTAAATGAAACCAGTGGCTTAACGGAGAACATTTGGACACCCCTGCAAAGTCAGGGTTTGGGCCCCCTGGGCCACTGCGATGTGGGGATTTCGGGGGTGTACGATACGCCACTGAATAAAACTGAATTACGTACTTTAAAACCACGTCTAGTTGTCTGATTTGATGTACAAAATTTCGTAACTTTATTAATAAGAGAATTATCGCAGAAAGTAAAACTTTAAATTCAAAGTAATTTCTTTGCGATTTTTCCAACAACTTGTAGAAATATGTAAAATTTGATATCAAACGTTCTAGAATTCGCAGTGAACCATTGAGAATGCCTAGTGATAAAACACTCGAATTTATCGAGTGGAAAATGTTTTCGCATGCCTGCTGGAGAAGAAATGAAATAAGATTTTTCAATCTTGATTATAAGCTCACAGTTCATTGTACGTATCATTTATCACGTAACTATTGTCTTGATATCTAAAGCCCTTTGATTACGACAAAATGTTTTCTTGTTTTACATTATTACTTATGTTAGATTTCTTATTAAGAGCAAACTTTTATTACAGATTATGTTTCTAATCAGATAATGTAAACACAAAAAATTCCTACATGAAGTAACAGCAATGCTCTGCAAGAGTAAAATTTTAAAATAAAATTGAAAAATTGAAATATTTCGGTTTTCTAGGGAAAAAACAAACAATTTATTTTACAGTGAAAATACAATAATCGTAATAAATTATGTTTTTTCTTCTTGAAGAATAAATTTCTCATTTGTCTTTTTTTAAAGAAATGTTTAAATTTAACATGCGAGATTTTAAATTTTCATTTTTTTTTTCAAACGAAAAAAAGTAATTGCTATAGCACACAAGCAGTTGAAATCTCAAAAAAATTAGAATGTATAAAAAATTGTGAATATGAAAAATAAAGTGTATACAAATAAAAACAGAAATTAAAATATTTTTTAAGTATCTTTTAAAACAGGAAAAGCAAGAAAATGATAGTAATAATTTCAAAATGTGTAATTACTTCCCTATATTTTAAAAAAGAAAACCTTTACATTAAATACATTTGAACAAGAAATAACATGCAGAACAGATATTTTTCTATTAAAAAAAAGAGAAAAAAATAGGTTTTTAAGTATAACACCTAAATTATTTTAATGAGGAAAAAATTAAACATAATTTTTTTTTTATCAGACTGTTATTACGAACTTCGAAAACTTATACAAATTTCGTAATGAAGTATAATTTTTTTTAAAGGAAAAACGTTGAGTTAACAATGATAAACAACCTTACAAATTAAGTAATAAAAATAAATTGACTTCTTGAATTTTTTTGAATGTTTTAATTTGATTACATTTACATTTAATTAGATTTCAAAAATCTAGATAGTTATAAACTTTCAAACTATACTATAAATTAATTTTTTTTAAAAACAATTATAAAAAAATAACATAAACAACAAAAAACTACATATAAATAAACAAAATTTCTGACATTCGAAACAATAAAAACTTATACACCTATTGAAGCCTGCAATCAAGAAAATATGAAATAATCAGACATTTTTGTACTGAAATAAAAACCAGTTGATCAACATTTATCATTATTACAACATTTATT
This sequence comes from Trichonephila clavata, assembly GCA_019973975.1. Taxonomy (NCBI): domain Eukaryota; kingdom Metazoa; phylum Arthropoda; class Arachnida; order Araneae; family Nephilidae; genus Trichonephila; species Trichonephila clavata. The sequence goes on along the minus strand of BMAO01009535.1, from coordinate 11,975 downwards.
TATGTCATTAAATAAACCTAATTCCGATTTTAACTATTTTTATTACTTAATTTTTGTAATTGCAATACATTGAAATATTTATATCTTTCGAACACATTTTCCCGCCATTCGAATGAAAAATCATCTGTTTAAAGAAAAAGAAACGAATAGTTTTCCGTAACATCCGATGTAAACACGAAAACTGCGGCCTTCTACCCCGTCCAGAGACAGTTCCAATATTTCGAAAGGTAACGAAGTCAGGTAGGAAAACGAAACACGTGAGAATTTTAGAAATACTATTTCGAAGAATACCAAAATAAAAGGATTGTACTTACATGATTCGATTGCTTATTATTCCAAAGTTCGACTGTTCATGAAACGAAAGTACATTTGGACCAAAAGGGCTTTTTTCTCACTCTGCCTTCCAAGGTGTGCTAAAGTCTCGCACGCTTTTCTACTTATGAGTCATTCCACACATTCGAGTACGTTGTCATTAGGTAGGCTGTCTGCGCATCCCTAGCGCGCAACTTTACTATTTCCGGCGAAGGATTGCTTTGAGGAGTAATACGTTACTACGTACGCTTTCTCGAGGTGGGAGCGACAGAATTGGCATCATATCGCTTCAAGACTGCTTTTATTGGCGTCGAAGGAAAACAGGGTTATTAAATAACAGGCTTTTAATTTAAGAATGTGTTAAGGATATTTATCTTGATATTTCACAAAGTGAGTGGCAAGATATTCAAAATATAATAAACATGCTTAATAAATAAGTATTCAGCGAATTGTATTATTATGCAGAATGTATTCCTTAAAATTTGCCATCTCAGTTGTTTAATCATACTTCTAAAAATAATTTAAAAATTTATTCCAAAATAATTTTTTTTTCTTTTGCAAAATTTTTATTGTGATGAAATATTTTCTAGTTGACAAAGAATTTTCAAATAGTTTAGTATTGTATATTATTCTTTTTACTACTTATTGCATTATCTTGTAATCCTTTGCTATTAATGCGGCCGCGGTAGCCAAGTGGTCTAGGCATCGGATCGTGGCTAGCATGACATGAGCTCGATCCCAGTACCACTGAAGACCCGCCGTGTAGGGGCGCGATGCACGCTAAATCTGTCGAGAGCTCAAACGTCCTCCCGTTGGTGTGGTGTGGTAGTTAGGAGAGGGGGTGCCAGCTCAGGTGTCGTCCGCGTCACTTGACCATGGTTCAAAATTACGCGGACCGTCCCCAAAAGCCCTCGTGTAGCTGAACAGTGGGACGTTAATATTCACTCACTCACTCACTTTGCTATTAATGCAAATTGTATTTATGAATATCTTGTGTATATATATTTAGAATTGTGAAGCTCTGCACTTATAAGAATTCCTTCCTTAAGAGCTAGATCCATCTGCGTTTATTAACAAAAATTGCATGAATACAGAAATTTTCCAACATGAATGAATTTCTTAGAATTTCAGAATCTAACGGACTTTGTTTTCTCACAACTGACGATGATTTCGGATAACTGGGGCATGACAGGTGTCCTTTTCTTTTTCTTATTTTTTGCAAAATAATTATTTTTAGAAATTTTAAAATAAACACGAATTTTTTAATTAAAATGTAGTAATTACTACAGTATGATTGAAATGTAAACACAATTAGGATATTACAAAATGTTTTGAAAACCGAAAGACCTAAATATGAAATTCTAAATTCACAAATATCTCAGAAACTCTTAAGCAATCGCATAGTGTGTTCTTTACGTTTTTCATAACTGTCTCTAAGTTTCAAAGTCATAAAAAATGTATTAAAAAAAATGATTTTTTTTAAAAAAAACTAAAAGTTAATTAAATAAATTTTTTTTAAAAAAAGTTAAAGATTCAATACAACTAAAAATTTTGAAGTATTTAATATTACATGACTTAATTTATAATATGGCTGTGAGTAACACACATATAAATTCAATTTAAATTAAGGAAATATTTATTTTTCAGCACAAAATAAATCAAGATTTTCATTTTAATTTTTACAAAATTCAGGAATATTTTTTTAATTTTAACTGCAGCAATATTCAAATTTTTCTGTATAGCTTTATAAGTAATTCATATTATTGCATTACTTAAACTCAAATTTAAAACTATTTAAAATTCAATCATATAAATACACAAAAGAATTTAGGTCAAATGAATTGAATTGAAATTTGATTTAAAAAGTAGTCGTGAGAGAGCATTCTAGGAGATCGATATATTTTGGGGAATTAATAAATGTTCCCTTCTTTAATGGCTCGACAGCCCCCGAGTGGGCATTGGCTACTCAAGAAGCCTCCTTCAAACAAATATTTTGTAAGCAACAGTCCTTCAATTATTGTTTCGAGTACTAGTCCTGTTCGATACGGTCATTCAATCTGAGTTTGTGCCTGCCTCGAAGGCAAGTAATATAGCTTAATCAGGAAAAATCATCTTGTAGAAATGTTTGCCTCAATTAGTCATTTCCCTTATTTGGAAAAAATCCTGAGATAGACCCGAATGTTAATATCGATCGTTACTATTTACCTATGGCAATCTTAAACTGTGGTCCGTGGACCCTTATAGGCTCCCAACGCCTTTCTAAGGGCCTAGGAAGGTTTTTTATTTAATCTTAAGATTCCCATCTTTTACAGACTTAAAAAAGCCTCGTGGAAAAATTGAAAGATATGCCACTCTAGACTAGATCACTAAATTGCCCCCAATGAGAAAATTCTAGTGGAACATATACAGTGAAAATTGTTTGACACGAAACTGAGGGCACAGAAATATTTTTTCATGTTCTGCATTTAATTATGTTCATGAACCATCATGTATTGCCAACTATAGTGGAACAAGTGGAGGCATGGAAGTGAAAGGTGTAACAGCGATATTTGAAAGATCCGAAGCTCATTATGGCATTCGTTACACAAAATATTTGGGCGATGGAGATTCAAGAGGTTTTTCATCAATACTTGCCCTAAATCCTTATGACACTCAAGTAGAAGAATTAGAGTGCGTTAGGCATATCCAAAAGCGTATGGGTACCCGTCTTTTGGATCTCAAAAGAAAAAATAGAGAAAAAAATTAAGTAACGGAAGAAGCCTAAGTGGACGCAACCGACATTTTAATTTCAAAAATTCAGAGGTATTATGGTATGGCCATATTTCCATCTTTTGTCTACAATTTAGAGCCCTCAACATGGATTGTGTCCCTCGGGTACAAATTCATGGTGCAAGTTTCAGAAAGCAAAAGCTGAATTTAACGAAAAGCATTATGACCATAAAAAAACATACCCATGGGCCAAGTTCCCTCATGAATGAAATTAAGCGAATTTTTAGAGATTTAGCTGACCCTAGGTTATTAAAAAAATGTCTACATGGAAAGACTCAAAACCAGAATGAGTCAGTTAATAATACCATATGGTCAGTCATTCCAAAATCTACGTTTGTGGAGTTAAAAACACTAAAATTAGGGATAAATATGGCAATTACACAATTCAATATGGATCATGTAGCCAAATTAATCATTTTAAAACATTGTGGTGTTGAACCAGGTTTTAATTATGTGTCATGCTTTAAAAAATTAGATGCACGTAGAATTCGTGTAGCCTAACGAAAGCATCTTGAGATACAAAAAAAGTCTAGATTGCTAAAAATAATGAAAAAAAGAAAATTAGAAGAGTCTTTTGCAGAAGCAGAGAACAAAGAAAATGTTTCATATATTTCTAGAAAGTATTAAAGAAGGTAAATTCGTCAAAAATTACAAATTTTTACTTTAAAGCCTGTTTTCTAAAAAAGCAATATTTTCTCTTTATGTACCTTTTTTCTCAGAAACTAATTAATGTAGAGTCCTCAAATTTTCAGTAAGTACATTTTCAACATGTTTACACATTTTAATGGAGCGGATAAGATATATCTAGCAAACGTTTTCAGATAACGTCTTTTTAAACTAAATTTTAAGGAGAAGAAATTGGACATTTTTCAAAAATTTCATAATTATTTTAATTTTTAGTAAAAAGGCAAAACCCTCCATTAAAGTCTTATTTATAGTACATATAACTATTGTAAAAATTTCATCTATGAGAAGCAAGTAGTTTCTGAGAAAAAGGTACATAAACTTACGAAATTTAACACGGGCTCCTATGGGAGGTGCCGGACCCCCTTAAAGTATATTGCAAAAAAAAACATAAAATCGTAAATATAAATTAGGTTTATTACAGTATATTTTATTTACATAGATGTGTATCTTTGCATGTATTTCATTAAAATCGATAAAACAAAAACACTCCCAGAACTTAGATTTAATACAAACTTTTTTTAAGTTTTTTGAAAAACCAAACACATTTATTGAGTTTTTGGAAAATAATCTGATGTTTTTCAATACATTGCCCTTTTTAATTCCTACTATTAGTTCACAATCTTCCTATATATATCTTGTTCAAATTTTCAATTGTTAATAAAATATATTCTATTCATCCACACATTCAAGCTCAAATACAATTTTTTAAACTTGTAGTGGATGACACTTGATGTTAATACACTTTTTTCAAATACTAATTCATTAGTTAAATTTAATTAATGAATAAATAGTAACAAGGAAAGATCCAACACCAAATAAAAAAGGAAAATCGCTAACTGTATCTGTGATGTGCATTGGACTTCTAATCCATAGGTCGTGGGTTCGAATCCTACCTGAGATGGCCTAATTTCAGAAAAGAGGTGCATGAATGAATAAATAGTAATAAAAAAAATAATAATAGTCCAACACCATATATAGAAAGGAAGATGTAAAGTCGCTTTCTAATTTGCAACTTAATATTGCGATTCTGTCATGTGTATATACTTTTTTATATTAATTGTAACAATTTAAGAAAAAGTAACTAAAATAAAAATTTTTCTTGTTAACCTAAGTAGGGATTGACTCTAACAAATTTTTTGTTTGTTTGTTTAGCATCAGATTGTCCGACGTCATCCATTTTTTATTCATTTAACCATTGGAATGTGCATCGAAATAACTGCACATACTTTTCATGATAATGTGGGAATAGGAGCTGCATTATTCATTTCATTTTCGTCTCCGGAATTTGTACCAATGATATTTTTTGAGCTTTAAGCAAACTCCAAAATGTGTTTGCTTGCCATAATTGTACACATATTATCATCATCTTCTGCAACGAATTCTTCCGGTGCAACAGTAGGACACTCCAAAAATACCAAAACTTTTACAAAAATTTCATTAAGAGGCTAGTGTTTTCCGTATTTTGTTCATTTTCAGAAAGGAAATCTTTTTGTGTTAAGCGATTCTCGGTTTGTGTTAAGAGAAAACAAAGCATGAAAATACATATAGTAGTTTTTCGGGACTGTTGTATTTTGTCGTGTTAAACGATATTTCGGTTTAAGCGTTTTCGCGTTAAACGCATTTTATTGTATTTTCGATCAAGAGTATTAATTCTCAGTTTGTTGTATTGTTTACAACATAGTCATTACTACAATGTAATTACTATTTGCTGATATTTTTAATTAGATGCTTACTGTTTCCTTCAACAACAAAAAAAGTGTGTATAAGCAGCCGAGGATTATTGAGTCACCTTTAAATCTGCAGTCACCAATCGGGGTTCACACAGAAAAGATATAATTGTATTTATATTTTTATGTAGTTCATTTAAAAAATGACGAGTAACAAAATGTATTTTAGAATATGGATTATACTTTTATCAAAATTTTAGTTTCTACTCTTAGCGATATTCCTTCTGAGTTGAACGACTTTTTTTTCCGGTGTATCCAGCGACATTTGAAATTGAGAGTTGGCAACCACGGTTAATTGGCGGCATAACACAAAATGGCATATGTTTGTTGATATTTCTTTGCCTTGCTGGCTTGTTCTTGTTTTTCGTGAAGTTCTTTTTCAGTGATATGGAAATGTAAATAGAGACAACAAAAAAATAAGTGACTATCCATTAAAAGCAGTACGTCATATCGGGGTTAATCATTTTACTGGTCTGTCAAATATAAAATTTTACATTTAGTGGTCCATGGAATTCTAAAGATTGGTTGCCGCTGCTTTAAATCACTCAGTCATGTGCTGAGAGTCAGGGAGGGATGTTCAAAATCCTGGGGGTTCCGCGATGTTAAGCTGATACATAAAGGGAAGCCGCTGCTATCGAAAGTTTAAGAACCGTTGGCATATGACATTTCTGTAATACATCATAAAGGAAATATCATTTTACGCAATAGTTATATAAACAGAAAAGAAATAGTTCGCAAAATGGTGTTAGGAACCAATGATATTTCCCCGGAAGTTATCGGTCATCTTATTGCCCTTGAAAATCACAAGGAAATAACTATTGGCTCTCTAATAATTTATCGAACTTAAATATTTGTGATAGATAAAGCATAGCTAACAAAGAAAAATTCATAAAAACAGCGGAAATTTAGCGGACAAGGTCAATCTTTACTTTGTTTTCAGAGGATGTGTGCCTTTTAAACTCCAGAATTTCCATCACTCGCGCAACAGTGAATAAGAAAAAGGATATTTTATTACATATTTGCTCAAGTACATCAGAAAATCGAACGTTTGGCATTTTGTTTTACTGAAATAAAAATGATTCATTCATCCTCTTGTATCAAATAAAATTTAAAAAAACAGGGATGAACAACTCCTGTTTATATTCCTTTACTTTTCAAGCATGAAATAAATTTTTAAAAAATAAAATATTATTTCGGTAAATATGTGTTTAAAATATTTTAATATAAATTATGATTTCACTATTTTTGAAGTGAAGCTTCTTTTCGGACGGGAGTGAATGGGAAATTTACCCAGTTTTATTACTATTTATGACCATTCTCTAAAACGTAATGTTAAAAATCCCTTTCTTTGTAGCTAGGGATTTTCATATAGTGTCTCGGTCAAATAGAACTTTCAAATAGAGATTTGAAATAGAGTCTTGATTTTACCATAAAATACTTGTAGCGAATATAAGAAACATGCAGCATAGTGGAAAGTTAGAAACAGTGAATGCTCTCCTGGACGTCGTCCTCTTCACTTCATAATAGCTCAAAATTATGAGGTCAGCCCTATAACTTTTCATCAATGTGTCGTAGTTGTGCTCGCTTGTACATAAATCCTAATCACTGTAACCAAGTTTAAAATGACACATACTCATTAGCCCATTACATATATACGCTCATATAGAGATTTTCTTTTCTTCGCTATTATATATTTAATTATAATTTAAAGAAGAAAACCTACTTTGTAGCAGGGAGGATGTTTGTTTAATTTGCAGGCGGATTCAAAGTCCTAACGTGCACACATTAGCATAGTGTGAAGTGAGTGAATATTAACGCCGCTTTATTCAGCTATATATACTCAAGGGCTTTTGGCGACGGACCTCAAAACTTTGAGCCATGGTCAAGGGGACGAGGATGACACTGAAAAAATACCTCCCCCATCTCCTAATTTCATACATGCTAATGGGAGGACGTTTAAGCCTCGATATATTTAACGTACATCGCCCTCTCTACACAGCGGCCTTCAGCGACACTAGGCACTGAACTCATGACAGGCTGACCACGAATCCGTTACCATGACTCTACTAGGCTACTAGGGCCATAGGCATGGTGAGGAAATTAGGAGAATGGTTCAATTAGGAGTTAGGAGGTAGTTAGGAGATATTAGCTCTAGGAGTCATTCTTGCCACTTAAACCGTAACTCAAAATTATGGGTTGCTATGATTCTTCGTATTGCTTCAGTGTTACCAGTGCCGATTTAAGCTCGTTTTGGGCCTGGGCGCTTATCTACAGGCTCATTTGACACTGGCGGATCGAAATTTATAACCAGAAAATCTGATTAAGTCCAGCTTATTAGGGCCCCTGCCTCAAGCGCCCAATGGATAAACCGGCACTGAGTGTTATGTTGAAAAACAATCAAACAGGATTGGACTGATAATACCAAATAGAATTAGTATCAATATTTTTTTTTATCCTTTAAGTCTCCCAAAAATAATTTTAGAGCCTATTTAATTATTCTGCCAACTCAAATTCTATAGTGAAACATTTTAGCAATCTTTAGGTCGTTTGTATATTGATAATTTTTTATTAATCGTGTTACATATCGCAAAAATAATGTTTTCGTTTATATAGTGTTTGGTTTTTATTTATTCTTCGGATTTCAAATTGTATTGAAATTGCATATATGTACGAAATAGAAGAGAAATAATTTCTTCTTTTTTCCCCGAGAAATATTTTTTGTTACATTCGCAAAGGGAATATTTTGTCAATCGGTCTTGGTCTACGAAAACTTACTCTTGAGTAGATTGTGAATGAGACTTGAGAAGAAATCGGTTCGGATTTTATTTATTCGGTATACCGCTGCTAAAAGTAGTGGTGAACATGAAGTTTACCGAGCTCTCGAAATCCTGTACTATCGTTTTCGATAAGAAAGTTCTTCGTTTCAGCATCCACAGTGATTTTTGTACTAAAATAAAAGGAAGACTTTTGTAAAAATGTTTGATAATTTTTTTCTCTGTAATTTTAGTAAGTAAAATACTTTTTTTTTTACAGAGCAATTTGTTATCAACAGTATTATATGAAACAATTATTCTTTTTTAAGAAAAATTCCGAGCTCAATTATACTTCTATTCAAAGATGAAACGTGAGAAGTCACGTTTCATCTTTATTAAGAAAAAAGAAAAAAAAATAGAAAAATCGTTCTTCAAAGCTCTAGCGGGTTTTGTTCTACACTCAGTGTGTCTTATCTTCCTATCTCTTTTTATCGTGATTTAAGATATTTGTGAGCTAAACTATTTTATGTAAAAAGGATGTTTTTCTGAGCTGGAGGTAGATAAAATGAGATAGTCAGCCTGACTGGAAAAAAAGGGAATTTTTAAAAAGAATGCAAATACATAAATTAATTGAGTTTCATTATTAATAAAAAAATGACTGCACTTCATTATTGAATTGCTTAATTCCCTCTCAACAAGTGAGGCTTTTAATAAAATGTAGAAGGTAAAATTTCAAATTCCTTACAAGAGAAAAAAATGTAAACATTTTAAAGGCAAATAATTACCTAAAAAATCTCTTCACGGGCCCATGCAATAAAATACGTTTAACACGAAAACGCTTAAGACGAAATATCGGTTAACACGAAATAATACAAAACAATTTTAACAAACTACTATGTATTTTCAAGGTTTTTTCCCTCAACATGAAAAGATTCCCCTACTGAAAGAGGGAGTATATTGAAACTGAGCCGACACTTGATGAAATGTTTGAGAAAATTTCTGCATTATTGGACTGTCATACTGTGTGATTGGAAGGATTCGTTGCAGTAAATGATGATAATCTGCGTACAGCTCCAATTATGGCAGACAAAGACACACATTATGGAGTTCGTTCAAAGCTAAAAAAATATCATTAATGAAGATTTCGAAGACGAAATGGGATGAATAATGCAGCTCCTTTTCCCACGTCATCCGAAATGAGAAACATCATGGAAAGTATTTTCTGTTATTTAGACACACATTTTAACGGTGAAATGAATAACAAAATGGACGATATCAAACATTTTGTCGACAATTTGATGCTAAGAAAGACAATACAAAGAAAAAATATCAGATAATTTTCTAAAAATTCAATAAATGTTTTTTTTTTTCAAAAAACTTGAAAATTTTGTATTAATTTCATTAAGTTTTTGTTTTATTGATTGTTATTAAATTCATGCATATGCACATATCTATGTGAATAAAAATGTAGTCTAATAATCTTAATTTTTTAATATATATACATATGCTTTTTTTACAACATTTTTAACGCAATATATATATATATATATATATATATTTCAGCCCCTCCAATTTCACATTAAACGATTTCACTGTATAATACTTTTCAAAATTTTGTTTTTTATATACATTGTACATGGCTTCCTTCTTTATTATTTTTTTTTATGTTCATGAGTTCTGTAAAGAAATAAAGTAAGTTGTAAACAGTTAAAAGTTAAGTTGTTAGTAATACAACTAGTAATTGTAAGTAGCAGTATCTTCTAATTTTTTGAAAAAGAATCTATTCGATCAATTATTACAAAATGTTTAAAATCAAAGCTTTTGAAATACATAAAATAATGCAAATATTTCAAAATTATATTTAAGAAAACCTGATCCGACAAAAAACCGACAAAGGTCATCTCTGATGTGATATTAATATATTCCATCCTCAATTCAAGATATTTGGGAAAAACTGTGAAGGACCTGAATTACTTTAGAACTTGTGATGCGTGATGATTTTATCTTTCTTAGCACTACATGGAAAGTCGATTCATAATTATGTTTATAAACCAGTATATGACCCCTTAACGTAAAAAAATTTGGGAATAACAACTTATTTTACGAATGTTTCTTAAGATTTTTCCAGGAAATTGCAAGGAATTTTTGACGGGGGTTTTAGGGACATGTAAATTCCAAATATGTAAAAATGTGTGCAGTTCATATTTTTTTTAGTTTTTTACATTTTTAAAATTAGAAAAATATCTATTGATAAATGTAAAGATATCTTTAGAAAGTTTATAGTAGAAAATATTCCTTTGGAAAACTAATTATTTTCCTCACGAACTGAAAATTTTCTCATAAAAATTTTATGAAATTAAATAAGGTCAATTATAATATGAGAAATCAGATAAACGAGAGAAAAAAAATCAGTCTCCATTACATAAACTTATTTTTAAGGAGTTAATTAAATTTTCAATTAATCTATTAACATCATTTTTTGTTCCTTTTAACCAAAAACATAGATATCACTTTTACCTGTCTAAAATTAAAAATAAAAAAGGGAAAAATTAATATGGATATTCCGCTTTTAAGTACGATTCATTTGACATAAATCGGTCAAAAATCAAATTTAATTTTTTTAGCTCAAATTATTTTTTATGTACTTTTCTATAACCGGACAAAATTGAAAGTTCTAAACTAAAAAACACAGAATTATGATATCTTTTGCGTTCATTTTTATTCACATCCCTATGGCAAATCAGAACTTAAAACTTACATATCTTGGAAAGATAAAATAACTAGTTTGTCTTCATTTAAAATGCTAAGGCTTTTTTTTTCTATTGTGCCAAATGCTTTGAATTTTTTTTTTTTTTTTTGCCTAGTGCTAATAGTACATGAAACAAAGTTGGTATGCATTTTTGAATCGAAGCGATACTTATCTTTAAAAAATAATTGAATTCAGAATTTGTACATTTTTTAAGGAATTTTCAATATGCATTAATAAAAAGAAGTATTGTACGAATACCAATCATGTTATCGCAAAACCCATACCAACTTTTATTATGCATAGTTTGATGTACTTGTAAATCAAATTTTATGCGTGTGCGTAAATTTTTGTAGGAGGAGTAGCATTTTAAAATCACTTCACAAATTTGAAGTGTTTTCCTTAAAAAATTGAATGCCTAGCTTTTTATGAAATTTTGAGCCCTACATCTGTTTTACATAGTATACACACATAGGAAGCAACCAAAAATTTTTTGAAAATCCTTAAATTAAAAATTTTTGCTTAAATCGTACCATGTCCCCTTAATTGCTGTATACGATGTGTTTTACACATATCTGTAGAATGTAATTAATTGCGATGAGATTAAAAAATTACCCATAAAATTGAGTGAATAATAAACCAACAGATTCAACATATTTCCTAAAATAAAAGTAATAAATTAGTATAATATAAAAAATACTTTTAAAAAAACACATTAATTTACGTAGTAACTAAATTGATCATTTGAAATAGATTTTAACTCTGGAAACAGTATCATTAGAGCTACATCTCTCTCTCTCTCTCTTTGTATCTGTTATTCTCAAAATAATAGTCAATGTACGTCATGTGCGCATGAAATATTTTCTCCCACTAACTCTCATGTGATAAAAATTCGGATAAATGTTTTGAAGCTCTGACGCCCACAATCGAATTCGATACCCGAGTTGACGCTTTCCAGCTGTGAAAACAATTTGTATTGCC
>BMAO01009534.1:0-11438 GCA_019973975.1 Trichonephila clavata | reverse complement strand
TTTTGTAATAAAACAGTGATTGATAAATCTGAAGGTTAAAACAATTCTACCATTATACAGAACTTGTTGAAAAAATTTCAGTTAGTTATTTTCAAAACTATTTTAGCAATCACTGGCCCCGTTTGAGTTTTTTCAAAAAAAACACATTTCGAGTACATTTAAAGTATTGACATTTTGCTTAAAGTAATGGCATCTGCTTTTACTAAAACTCTTCTAGTTTTTGCTCTAGAGAACGGAAAATAATAAACTTGGTATTTTTATAAAGCTAATAAGATGGCCTATAAAATAAAAGCATAAAAATTTGTCAACTTTTGGCAAAATTCAAAATTTTCGGGTAGTCGGATATCTTAAAGTTTAGTATAAGGCTGATATTGTTAACACAAGCACTCTCGAACCGGTAGTTGCCTTTAAGTTAATCAGACAGTATTACAATACTTAATTTGATACACTTGTGCAGGGTGAACCAAATCTCTTGCCCTAATTATAAATATTCATTACAAAATTACTATTTAATAAAATAATGAAACCATTGTACCATTGAATAGGAAAGTTTTAGTAGTTCCTTAGGTGCAATATATATGGCGCTAATGCTCCTTCAAGAGTGACTCAAGGGAACATTTGTAAGAAAGACATTATTTTTAGCCGAAAGGCGTCGATTCAAGAGAAATCCAAATATGTACTTGGTTTCACTAAACGAAATCACCCATTAATATTCATTGTAATTTCCATGTGATTCGCGTCAACAACATCACGTGACACACGTGACATCACGTGACACATGTGACATCACGTGAAGCATCACGTGACATCACGTGTCTCACAAACAATGTTTGGTAATAATTCTTCCTAAAATGCTTATAAAGGGTAAGCATAGCAAAGGACACTTGGCGGGAACTGGAATACCGCTTAAACATTCTCCAAGCTACCACACGTTGAATTAACCCTTAAGTGCCGTGGGTGTGTATACACGTCCTGCTGAGCTGGTGCCTTTAGTGCCCCGTACGTGTATACTCGTCCTTCCAAAGGAAGACTCTATGCATTGTGTTAGTCTGTTTGAAACTAGTCTTACGGCTTTGGAATACAGTAAAAGGACATTGACAGTGTGCTTATAAAGAATTTACTTATTTTGGAGGAAAGGTAGGGAAAAAATTTGAAAAGGGTCTTATTCCAGAAACGATGAAAACTCATAACTAAGCAGTTTTCTTGGTTTTTCATTTGAGTGTGCTCTTTTCTATAATTTATTTGCTCTCATTTTTGCTTACCGTGTATAATAGGAGCTTTTTAATTTTTTTGTACGAATAAGTTTGACAATTAGGTATTTTGAACGCTATCAATGAACTAAATGGGATGCTGGCTTTTGTGTCACCATGTTTAAGAATATATCGCACAACAGATAAGTAATATTTTTTATTATTATATTGTAATTCTAGATTTTAAATTTGGTATTTCGCGTTTTATATTTTATCTTTTTCTTTTTTTAAAGGGAAAGTAAACAATTTTTAGGTTGAAAAACACGCGCTTCTTCTTTTTCACCAATAAACCCCACGAAACTATATGCACCTGTGGGAAAAACTGTGGTACTGTGGTGAATTTTGTAGATTGAGGTAAACGGTTATAAAAAAAATTCAAAAATACCTACTGTTTATCGAGAAAAAAGCATATCTCTAATTATAATAATTTCAGAACAACAGATATTTATTATCAGGGCAAGATTTTTGGTTCACTCTACATATTGGAAAGTAAATATTTTCCACCTAAAATCGTAACATTTATTCAAGCAGTAATCCGACTTGACAGACAAATCTTTATCATAACCTTTTTGCAGTAATCTTTGCTGTCTCCTTATTTTTATCATGATTCGATCAGATATTGATTTAAAAGGGTTGAATTTTCAATGTCAGTTTCGCTGAACTCAGTTCCAGTCAATTGGATACTTTCAATAGTCATATCTAATCTAAAGAACCATGGGAAGAGATGGCTTGATGACGCTTTATCAAAATTTACAGTTGTAATCGATAAGATGTACAATTTGAAGCCTGGGAAAGTGGTTTGTTGCTTAAAAATAAAGAGATGATTTTAAGAGTTCTAAAAGTGTGAATTCTGGTAATTCATGAGATAATAATGCTTTTACTCTTAAACTCAAATATTACAAATTAAAATCTCCAAATTCAAATATCATACTTGTAATTTTCTGTAGAAATCTTTAAATATTTTTTAATTCTGTGCGTTCTTATTATTAGTTAGTTAATTATTAGGTTACGATGGAGCTATTAAGTTTCTTTCTTTTTTTTATTTTTCTCAATAAGCATACCTTTTTCGATTTGTCGATTTTGATAGGAATATTTATTTTATTTTAATTTTTATTCTAGTTTTAACTTTTATTTACTAGTATTTATTGTTCAAAATTTTTTTTTAAAAATCTACTGCATTTTAGAATTCATAAAATAGAAATCTCAAGAAAAGTAAAAACAGTATAGGTGATTTATCTTAATTAATCTTTTTTAAGTAAATAAAATAGAAAAATAGTCATTATAAAATAAATAAAACCAAATTACTGATGAATTATATTTTTTAGTTCTTAAATATCTTAATCTTAAAAATTTCTGTCAATGAAATCCTAATAAAACAAAGGAAAATGTTAAAATCTAAAACTGGAAATAATAAACATCATGAAATGTACGAAAAAAGCAATATGAAAATTACAATTTACCTATTCCCTTTATACAAATAAAAGTGGCCACAGTAGCTCGTCAGGTTACAGACTCGTGGCTAACGTATCATGAGTTCGAACCTAGTGCCACTGAAGACACAAGCGTCTAATCCAGGTGTGGCCAACTCGGTGGCCTCATGCGGCCCGCAAGATTCATTACTTCTTTACAAAATACAGTTATTGTGTGCAATATATTTTTAGTGCTTGCGTTTTGCAACAAAAAATCCCATAACTGTTCTTTTTACTACGTTATTTCTGTTTTTGTGCATACTGATTTGATTGTTTTTATTTATACTTATTTTATATACATACTTATTTGAAAATGGACAAACAAAGATTTCGGTGGTCGTATATATTACTCCGAATCGAACGGTTAAAAAAATTGAAGATTTCCTGCATTTTGTACTTTTACCATATGCCGAAGGTGGTTCTGTTCTTTAAAAAAAAGCTATCACTCGCTTCCCATGATTTTGAGTGGTGATTCTACCGTTAACTTCAGTTTGCCAGAAGCTGAGCTGCTCATAGCTTTTTTGGATGTACTCAAGCTCGAAATGTTTCAACAACTAACAGTGGTACTGTTATTGAGTACTGTTATTGACACTGTTTTTCAACGGTTTTTAAATACTTTGAAATCACAAGTATGTGCGTCATATTTTATTATTAGATATGTAAGATTTTTCAGTGGGACTGTGAGTGAAATTTTTGTGTTCCAAAATTTTTAGAACTATATTATATTATCTTCATTCTCTGTGAAGTTACTGTTTAAGTTTTGGTCACCTCCCTTTCCTTTTTTGCATTTGAGAATCTTTTGGGTATTATATTTCTATTAGGTGAAATATCTTTATTAGTAATTGGCAGATGTATTTCTTGTGCGTTTAACACAACAACTACTTGTGGTAGTGCTGATTTTGGAGTTCTATCTAACACATCATATTGTTTGTCAGACTTTAATGAATCTATTTATTCTAAGCACTTTCGTTTTAGTTAAATTTGTCTGTGTTCAAGTGAGAGGGTTTAATCTCGAGTATTTCCACACGAATCCTAGTTTCCGAATATGGTCTAAAATGGCTTGTTAGATTGAATCAAGCAATTCCGAACTAAAACTGGAAACTTGTTGCAATCGAATGCAGATATGCTTCGATATGCAGATAAGTGTATTTTGATTATGTTTTCGACTACCCAATGTTATAATCGAAATCCATAATCATTAATCGAAAATGAGGAAATTTATAGAAATGTGATTAATTAACAGTATAAGCAACTGAACATAAGTAACTGAAAAAAATCCTTGCATAAAACTATTTTTCATCGAGTTTCCTGAGCTTGAAACATTTTTAAGCTCTCTTAAATGGGTGCCGTCAAGAATATGAAAATGGGAAAACAGTATTGTTTTTCCGGCCGTGATTTTTACTTCGTTAAACAGACATTTTTATATTTATTATATTAAGTTGATTACATTATAAACAAGAAAATTAAACAGTCTTTGACTGAGAAAATCTTAAAATCAAAATAAATGCTATGAAATCCTTTAGCAATTCTATATTGATTATGTTTAATGAAATTAGCTTACACTGTTGAGAATCAAAGAAAAAATTGATATGTTCAAGATTTTTTACCTTTATAAAGTCTTAGAAACTTTGAAGAAGATTGAATGTTTAATTACAAAGTTGAGAATATTTAAAATAGTATTACTCCCTCTTTTTTGCTTTAATACTATGCTCAATTTTACTTTCTTCATATGAACTAAATTATATAATTTTCATGGACATCTCAAGACTTTTTGAGGCTCTGGACCCAGTGCTTATTTAAGCTCATTTCGCGCCCTGGCAAAGAAGTTCTACAGGCCTCCTTGGCGCTAAAAGATCGAAATTTATAACCAGAAGTCCAGTTTATCTGGGCCCCGGGCTCCTGGGCACCCAGTGGATAAACCGGCACTGTCTGGGCCCATATACAAAATTAGGCCCCACCTGTTACTTATAAAAGCAGACAGTATACGGTATACGCTGTCAAATATCTTACAAATCGTAATCCGAAACAAATAAGTGTGTATGACTCACAATCTCACAAACCAACTCGACCGACTGCCACCTTTCGACTAAGTGAGTAATGATGGTGAATGGTGGTAGGCATAGGCCTAGATAGGGACGACGGTCATCACATAATAATGCAGTCTTCTCACTGTTGCCAAGTGGCATCTAGTTCAAAGTTATCAGTTTTTCAGTGAAAATATTTGCGAACAACTTTCGATCATTAAAATTATTTGAATCCTCCTTTTATCAAACCTGAGTTGAAAACGAGATGAGGATCCACCAAAACTGATGTCCTGGGCCCGGACGCAGTTAGCCCATACCTTAAGATTGTGACGGATCTATCCGCGTCCTTTCTTTAACATAATCCTCAAGGGAAATCTTTGGTCTATCAATTCAAGTTTACTCGCAACCAACACTCTGAAGAAGAAAACCTGATTATGCAGATGAGGTTGGATATATATAGTCTAGGTTTTCAAGCTAGATATATTGAGATATGGAGATTGCCATCGATCAGGTACATTCTATTTTATAGCGCGTTTCAGAGATTAGATAGTTGAAAGAATTAAAGTGACGATCGGTCACTATAGTTAAATTATAGCTCAGATATTTAGGGTAGTGAATTTGATCCTGATATATATATAAGAGGGCCGAGATATTTAAAGACTTCTCATAATTCTCGCATTTACTCTCATATTGCTTAGATTGGGACTATCTCTTCTCGTATGAATTATTAGAATTGTGCTGGTAATTTGTGTGTTCAATAAATAGTTTGAAATGTGATATGGCTAGTCATCCTTTTCTTCTTCCCACAGCTCTAGGCCGGACTGCGAGAAGATCTCACCCCTTATAAGATGTCCCTGAAAGATATATAGTATACGTTGTAAAATACTCGCACAAACGATAATCTGAATCAAATGTGGATGGCTCCCAATGTGAATAACCTAGGCACAAATTGGCAGGACTAATTGAGTAATGACGGTGTAAGGCAGTAGATCTAGGAGTGGACAGGACGACAGTCATCGCACAATAATACAGTCTTGCTAGTGTTATCAGTTGTCATATAGTTCGAAATACCTAGTTTTTCGGAGAATATTTCCGTTAATAACATGTGAGGATTTAAATTATTTGGAATATGATTTTACTGAGGCCGAATCGAGAACGAGATGAAACCCCCACCCACAAGGACTCCCTGGACCCGAGTCCAGTTGGCCCATGTTTGAAGACGTCCTTGAATACTTTATTAGTTAAACTCTATTATTTCATGCTTTTGCAGTAAATCACGAAAATGACAAAATTAAAACTAAATTACCAAAAAACTTGATTTAATTTATTAAAAAATTAAATCAACCATCTAATTTTTATTATATTCTACAAAAGGTCAAGGAGTGGTAATGTAATTAAATTATCAATATTGATTTAAATTGAGAGGGAACAAGTAATATAAATTTTTTTTTAAAATCAATTCCTACTTAGATCAGCAAGAAAAAAAATTATTTTTGTTACTTTTTATTAAATAGTTACAATTAATATAAATATGTATATACATATAACAAAATCACAGCATTAAGTGGCAATTAATTTTTATTAATTATCTTTAAAGTATCATATTGTTATTCAAAACAATCGTATATATAAAATTTCATTTCAACTAAATGATTTGAAACATGCGGGAAAAAAATCTTGTTAAAGTTTTGACCCAAGTTGCTAAAAATGAAGCCAACGTGGCTGTACCTGTAATTCTTTAAATAATTATTTTCAGCCAATTTATTTTAATTAATTATTATTAAATTATCGTATTGTTACCCAAAACAATAGTGTATAGAAAATTTCAACTCAAATAAGCGCTTTAAAATGTGAGAAAAAAACATTTTCAAGTTTTGACACAAGTCGCCAACAATGTTGCCAACGTGGCTGTGTTTGTAATTCTTTAAATAATTAGTTTGAATCAATTAATTTTTATTAATTAAAATTAAATTACAATATTTTCCTCCAAAATAATCGTTTATATAAAAGATCAGCTCAATTGAATGCTTTAAAATGCATTTTATTAACGATTGAAAATGTGAACAAGATAAATATAGAGAGAGTGGGGGCTAATAGTAGGAATTGAAAAATGTCGTTTGATTATGAATTCAAGCAGGAGGATTTCCATGATAAATCATCATACAATTATCTTTAAATTATTCATACAGTAACACCGATCGGTAACTGTATGAAATAGTATATAAAAAGGATAATTTTCGATGTCAACATTTTTTTTTATCCAGTAATCTTTTTTTTGTTTGTGCAGTTATCGGAAAGGGAATTTTTTTAAAAAAAAATAGGACAGCAATCTAATTTTTTTAAAGATAAAATTCATAGGATTTATGTTACTATATTATATTTACATGCAAAATGTAAAATCAATATAAAGTTCTCATGTGTAAAGGTCAATATTTCCTTAAATAGGTCAATAATCTTATCAATAGATAGTTAATATTGCATAATGGTTGATCTGAAGAAAGTTCCAATTTCTGAATTCATAAGGGAAAAGCTTAAACTTATTTAATCCCTTCAGTATAAGTTTGGAATGAAAATATCCTTCGCCTGCTTTGTGAACTTAGCTGCTATGAGCAAACCCGCGAGAACAAAGACTGTCTTCGCTGAGATCCTGAACTAAAAACGCGGAGTACATTTTCAGATAAAAAAATATCTAAATTTTCATGAAAAATTGCTACATTGTAATTCATACATCTGATTACAATATAGCGTTTTCATTCAGCTATGCTAAAAAATAAATGATTAAATTAATGTTGATTTTTTCCCCGTCACTCTCTGAATCGGTTACAGCCTTCGCATTATGTATCTTCTATTAAATCACAATACCTGTTTTTGACTAAAAATACTCAAAATAAAGGCGGAAAATAATTACAAACAAATTTTTTTTTAAAATAGCATTGGTTGTTTTTGAGATACTGCTATATTTAAACAAGATATCAATCATTGGCATGGCCAAGTAATTTTAGCGCGTATTTCACTTGTATTTTACAATAATGCAACTAATGAACTTTTTACTAACAGAAAAATAGTACTGTACTTAAAAAAAAATTTTTTTTAATTTAAAAATTATTAAATTTAAATATGATTCGGCTCATCTAGGGCACAAATGCGACCAAATGCCAAAAACCCGAGGTCAATCGGTTGCTTATTGGCTGAGAAAAAGGTATGACAAAATATGGAACGAAGACGAAGATGAAATTTGCGTCCTAATAGCGCTTTTTTTACACTACGTGAAAAACGCGATAAAAAATGTTTTTCTCAAAGATTGTGCGTAACACTTCAGGCTCATCTAGCAGGAAGGGTAAAACTTTGTATGTTCCTTCCAGACCTAAACAGAAGAGATTGAAACAATTTCCAGTTTTCCTTATTAATTTCGTATTCAGCCCCTCAACCACTCGACTATTATTAAACCAGTTGGACAACGACTTAAAAAGGAATTCGTTTTCGCAAAACAAATAATTGATTCAAAAAAAAAATCTCAGCAAGGGTTTTAAAACTCTTTACAAAAGAACACATTTTTTTATTTTTTTTTTCTTATTAGAGCAGTAAATTAAGCCAACTCACTGCTTTTTTCCTCATTGATTTACTTTCTTCTTTCCCTCAGCAACACAATGACAGACAAGGACGTTTACTTAAAAAAACTTCGTTTTGCGCAATTTGAAAAAACGAGTTTTAAAGAATTATTAGGACATCATTTTTCGCATTTGCTTGTAAATATCTATTTGTATAGTAATTTTTTTCTATTTTATTTATTGTTTTCGTTTCGAAACTGATAAGTTGTAGAAAATGTATAAAAGTAAAAACGGATTTGTTCAAACAGGATTTTGAAAGCCTATAAACAAAGCGTATTACTCTCATGTCCATAAATTAAGGATAATTCAGAATCACACAGAAATTGAACTCTAAAATAAAAATTTCACCTGTAGAATTATCACACACATCTAGAAGAAGAATATGCAAATTACAGGAAACCACCAGATGGCGCGGATAGTACGTCACAATGACGAGAGTGTAAGAGAGGGGTATATAAGGAATGGTGGCAAAGAAGTAAAATTGTTCACAAGCGCTTTAAAAGCCTTTCAGTGCAATAACCCCATAGTTATGACACAAAGGAAGCATTTGGATGATTTTTTACGTGGTAGAATTATCGGACGACTGGAATGTGGACGTACCCAGCTGGAAGTATCCGAGGAACTTGAAATCGCCCAGAGTGTCATCTCCAGGCTTTGGCAATGATTTCAAGATGATGGTAATGTGAGTAGATGTTACAGCACAGGTCGCCCCCGAGTTACAACACCGAATGAGGACCGGTATTTGGCAGTTACTGCCAAAGGAAACAGACGGAGCACAGCATCAGACCTGTCTCGTCAGCTACCGGTACGACAGTTTAAAGGCAGACCGTGTACAGACGCTTAGGGCACATTGGTCTATATGCTCGTAGGCCTGTCAGATGTGTTCCCCTTACCGCAACTCACTGTCGCCTGCGATTAACCTGGAGTAGAGAGCATGCATTGTGGACACCGCAACAGTGGTCTTGTGTGATGTTTTCCGACGAGTTCAGGTTTGCAATCTGATTCTCACCGGACTTTCATATGGAGAGCCTCAGGTACCCGTTACCACCAAGAGCACACCATTGAACGACACCGTTACGGTGGTGCAGGATGGCTCGTTTGGGGAGGAATTATTCTTGGTTCCAGAACTGACCTGCATGTTCAGAGTGTAACGATGACAGGCCACATCTATTGGGATGTCATTCTGGAAAGATATGTACGTTTGTTTCGGGGCGCCATGGGTGCTGAATTTCTGTTTATGGATGACAACGCCCGTCCTCACCGTGCAAACATTGTAGACGAATGCCTTCAATCGGAGGATATCACCCGTATGGCTTGGCCAGCATACTCACCGGACTTGAATCCAATAGAGCATGTGTGGGATATGCTTGGCCGACGAATTGCAGCTCGTCAAGCCCTTCCCACCTGTCTACCGGAACTTCGGAGGGCATTGCTTGATGAGTGGTGTAATATTCCCCAAGATCAGATTGATAATTTGATACTCAGCATGCGTAGGCGTTGTAAGGCCTTTATTGCATCGTCCGGGAGACATACTCCGTATTAACCATCATACTAACCATGCTATACTGTTTTTTGTAAATAGGTTCTTTTTTGAAATTTGCTCCAGGGAGTAAAAATCCCAATTTTTATTAATCATGTCAAACATATAGCATCTTTTTTTTTGCTCTTTATCTTTTGTTTAATAAATAGACTTTACAAATTCGTCAAATTTGTTTTGCTTCTGTCTCTTTCTTTGCCTGAACTTCATTATCCTTAATTTATGGACATGAGTGTATATATACACACCATATGCATGTATATATACATATATATATATATTAGTAAGAATATACCGTATTTATTTGAATCTAAGCCGTATTTTCTTTCCAATGTTAATGCTATTGAAAATCGGATGCGTTGGATGGGGTATTTAAAAGTTTTTAATACTCATAAAATAAATTAATTGTTCACTTCTTAATAGTTCTCATTTTAAATTCTTTTTTTGATTTCGTAAATATCGTATATCGAAAAATTTAGTGTACTACTTTTCATTTCTTTTTTTACAAAAACGAATTGAGAATTTGAGATTTAGGGGGGTTAAAGGATGTTATAAATAATTGCTTTCATTTTTACGTTATTTGCCGTACAATCTTGAAATTGGGTTAGCAGATTCCTTTCATTGAGTACAGATCCTCTGCAAAATGTGTTTGGTGAAAATCGACGCCCGAGTGGCGTTGCGATGCGTTACAGAATTCCCTTTTTTAAATTATTAGACGCACAGTCTTTAAATTTGATAAATAGATTCCTTTCATAGAGTAGAGATCAACTACAAGATGGGTTTTGGGAAAATAACCCCCCAAGTGGCGTTGCAGGGGCGTAAAAGATAAATATTTTCGTTTTTAAACTACTTGACCTACCTGCTTGAAAATCGGTAGGCATAGTTCTTTCATGGAGTTAATATCCGCTACAAAATGAGTTTTGGGAAAATTGATCCCTAAGGGGTATTACGGGGGGTCAAGGGAGTTATAGGGAAAAAAATCCTGTTTTAGAATAGTTAGACCTGCGTGTACTTGAATTTTGTTAAGCATGCATGTTTTATTGAATAGGGATCCACTAAGAATGCATTTGATGGAAATCAACTCCTGGGGGAGCAGGGGGTCACTGGGGCGTGTTGACAAAAAAATTCCTTTTTTCGGACTACAAGGACTATAATAATGAAATTTGGTTTACATTTTACTTTTGTTGAATTGAAATCCGCTAAGAACGGTTTGGTTTAACGAAATTACGGGAGAGGGGGGGGGGGGGGGTATTGATAATAGATAATAAAAATTTTGTTTTTACTCTATTACTTTTAGACTTGAAATTATGCTTCTATGTTTATTTTATGGAGCAGAGATCCACCTAAAATTGGTTTTGCGGAAATCCACTTGGTTATTGGGTTACGAAAGTGCAAACATCATTCTATTATCAATTTTAGAGATTATTGGATAATACAAATTAGTTGTTCTGTCCTTTTTTTTTATCAAGAGGGGAGAGTTACAGGTATAAGTATATTTTTCAGTAGAATCGAATTCTTAATACTAGGACTTAGTATCAATAATTTATATA
>BMAO01009533.1:0-38864 GCA_019973975.1 Trichonephila clavata | reverse complement strand
TAATAATGTACGTTGACATTAAAGTTACAGTACGACCTTAACTACAAACCGTACAAATTATAAAGGTAAGTATTAAATTTTTTATGCAATTTTGTACATTCACTAGTAATTATCAAATTTATTTTTAACATAGTATTGATAAATTAATTATTACAAATACGATGTAAACTACTGATTCATTTATAAGTATATTATATCAATGTAAATGTGTATTTTATTTTTTACAATGTAAAGTTGTATTTTTTTGCTTCCTTTCAATAAATTAATAATTTTTTAAAATGATAATTTAGTTTGGACTTTTCGATATGCTTGGGGCTCCCTCCTAAAGTTATCACACTCCCTAAAGGGGTGTGTCCCACAGTTTGAGAAACTCTGCATTAGAACGATTTCAGTAGTTAGTGATTCGAAATAAAATGGTTACTTGTAGATAACTCAAGGCAGCCTGCGTCGCTTTTAGTCACAACACATAAGTAGAGATTAATTTTATTGTAACTGGACAACGATAGTTTAATTTCGCAACATAAAAGAAGCAAGTTAATTAATTAATTTGCTAGTTTTATTTTTATAGATTCAACACCTGCTTCCACATTGAGTTGTAACGAAATTTAGCTCAGATCAAATTAAATACGCTTCGGTTTCTGCCCATAATCTTGAGAACGATATCCTCAGAGTTATTTACTCAGACTTTCGGGGATTCTTCGCGAATCTAAAACCTCAAGAAATGTCAGCAGTACAACCTTGTGCATCTTTGACTTAGCTAAATACTGATGAAATAGTACTAATAATCAAAAATAATCAATCACTAATTAGATGAACTGAATATTATGGAATGAATTATAGAAAATGTTAGAAGAATAATAAATTGTCATGAGAATAAATTTTAGAATCTACGTAAAATTATTAATGATAGAATGGATTTTATTTTAAATCGTTAAATACTACATCTGTGAAAATACTTTGAATTCACAAATATTTTTATTAAGGATTCGAGATGTGTAAGAATAAAAATTACAAGAAAATGGATTATCTCATTGTTTGTTAATGTTGCAATTCGAAGCAACATGTGGACTACTAACAATGAACATCATAATTTTAAATCATGGTGAATATAACATCAATAAATAGTTTTGAAAACGTTAATATTAATGTATGGGGAATATTTGTAACAAGTTAAGGTTTACAATCATTCCAAAAATAGCATTTCAATAGAAAGAAGTAAAAAGATATGAATATATATAGTATGTTTTGTTGCTGTAAAGTAAAACAATAACATAAAAACAATATTGTTATAAAAACAACTTAGTTAATTCTAAATACACTACTTTACGAATATGTAGTTCAAACGAGGATTAGGGTCACTGTATATTAAAACATAAGGATTTCACATGAAATATAAGTTCGTAGCAAATAAATCCAAACAAAGAAAAATACTAAGCCCATCTTTTATCTCATTTTATTTCAGTTATCTTAAGTGAAACTAAACGTGTCTAACTCTCTGCTTTGCTTTCATAATTGGTTAGAGAGAAAAATTTCGTCATTTCAAGCAGTACTAGTTTTTCTTTCTTTTCTAGCATTAGAAATGCATGGTTGAGTTTCAATTATCTGATGCTAATGGCCAAGCTGTATCTATCTGAAGGAATAAAAAGAAATAATAGTGTATCTAACTTTTTATTTCACGGAGAATAATATCTTTATTAAATATTGAGAAAACGAATACTTCATAGTAAAATATAGCAATACAGGTAGACTGTCTAGTGCAATTTTTATCAATTAAATTACTTGATAATATTTAACCATAACTCTAACGTATGTGGAAACACTATTATATGTATGAATCAATTTTATCATTAAATCACACGTTTTGGCATCCGTTTCTTATCACTTTCAGATAAATATGTTTTAAAGTCGAATTTGTAATGTAATCCTAAAAAAGTTTAAATTTATAGGAAAATTTTATATTAAAGTATAAAATAGTTATAAATAAATAAAAAAAATATTCAGCCTGGAAGAAAGTTATTTAAATTATTATCTCTCTAAATAAGTAGATATTGTGTGATTTAACTTATTTTCCCGCATAATATTTATATAACGTAAGTATTCAAGAAAAAAAAAAGACAAAACGGTTTCAGAGATACTATAAATATTTGTTTTATTGAATATACATTCTGAGTTTTGCTCAATATTTGCTCCTAACTTTTTTAGTCAGAACTTTTTCAGTTTTACAATGAATTATTATTACTTTTTAAAGATATTTTGTAATTTTTTTGCTTACGGAAAACTTTTAGTAACGCTAAAATATAAAGATATTTTACACCAAAAACATTCTTTCAAAAAATACATAATAATACGTTTGTATATTAGAAAATACATTTGTACCATTATACTTTCACGAAAGAGTGTAATTTATCATCTATTTTTCCATCACTATACAGTATATTTATATTAATTCCAAAATACTGAAAACCTTATGTATATTTTTATTTAAGACTTACTAATACGAAGGTGAAACAGTATATTTTTGAAAAAAAGACGTAATTTTTTAAAATTATGTTTTGGAAATTTTAGTATCCAGTAATGCCTTTATATAAAAACAGAAACTGCTTTTAAAGTTTTTTTTAACATGTTTTAGTAGAAAGGCATTATTTCTAAAAGTGCATAAAAGCATCAATTTTTTTTAATGTGAAACAACGTATTGGTTCATTTTTTAATCCAAAAATTGATTTTTTTCTCTTTGTTTAGAGGATTTCATAAGGACATTAATGTCTACGTACATTTTAGTCATATCACTTTTTCATGAACACTCAGTTTTTTTAAAATTATTTTATTGATAACAGAATGCTTATACATATAAATCACAATATTTAAAGAAACTGTAATTCTTTAAAGGGGAAATGTCTTGATTATGTTTGCTTGAAATTAAAATATTTCGAATACGTAAGCGATTCATTAATCATCACGCACCTTTTTTTAAAAAATTCAGATAAATTCATAAAATACGGAAACCACTCTATTAATCAAATCATTAATCGTATTTCTATTCTAGCATTTTAATTCATGTCCTCTCTCATTATCACTCCATCATTCTGCGGAGAAGCATTTCAAATTCCATTCTATATCTTCAGCTCATATGTCACCGAAATTCTTTTTAATACTCTCTGGTTCGAGATTCTGGGAATTACCTATATATAAACGGAAAACATGTGAATTTCATAGCATCTTATGTGAATCTATAATTTCCCAGCAATTTGTTTGTTGTTGAACGCATTTCAAATGTTATGTATTTAGACTTATCATTTAAATATTTCAGACTGAATTATAATTTATTCCAATATATATTTTATTGGAATATAATATAATAGAATTTGTGAGTAAGACATTCCAGATTCTGAAAATTGATGGTTTTAGAAATTTTGAATTTTACCTCGCTTTAGTACTATTTTTTCTAATTCCTGTCAAAAGTTTTTTCTACAGCCATTCAATTCATTTCTGAAAAGTTCTAAAATTAAGAGCAAACGGTTTACTCTATAAATCCAATCTTTCGCTACCAAATAATTTTTGTTAACATGAAATTTATTTATTTTTATCAGATAGTGCAATAAACAGTTCATATATAAATCCCATTTGACATTTTTATTTTTTTTAAAAGCTTGACCGCTTTATTTGATTCTGCAAGTTTTGCTGGATATTTTGTTGTTCATAAGTAATATTTAAATTCTGATAAAAATGAATTAATATCACTTATGTCATTAATTATTTAATATTATTTTGAAACGATTGCATGGTGTAATTTTAAAAGTAGCTAAGAGGTTACGGTCATAAGTTGGTCAGATTTAAATCGAGTTTCACTGTTTTAAAGGTCAATGTGGTTTGTTAAATGTTAGATGGAATTAAGCATTAGAATTACTTGATTATATTTAATAAAAACATGATCCATCTTTTAACTCTAACACGGCTTTTAATTAAATAAATAAGACTACAATATTAATATTATATTAAACATTTTCTTTTGAGGGATCAGTAATACAGATTAAAGCACATTCCGTATGGTTCTAAGTGCATAACCATGATATATATATATTTAAGAAGTACTTCATTTTTTTGTCATAGTAATTTAAGAACGAATATGGCAAACATATTCTTGTAAAATCCTGTGAAGATCAAAATTATTTTACTAGTCTGTAAAAAAGACAAATAAGACAAAAAATAGAAACATACTTGGAAAAAATAATTGGAACATGTTTTGATAATAAGAATTTTTGTGTGTATCTTTAAAATTCAAATAATTATCAATGAATAATCTTTGATTTATTTCATCAATGACTTATATAAAAACAAATATAAATGTAATACGTAATATTTATCAAGGGTCTATAATCTTTTACCTATGAAGTGCCAAGCCAAACTACCAATATGATTCAGCGTGCCACACAGTAGGATATTTTTTGAGCAATTCGATTCCCGTAGTAATGCGGATATAGAGGCAAAGATAATAGAGGTCAATAATGAAGATTTACAGATTTGTTATAAACTAATTTTGCCTCATTTAAAGATATTTCTTAATATAAAAATAAGCAGCGTAAAATATACCTATTCTTCCACCAAAAATTTTTAAAAAATTAAAATTACTTACGTATATCATGCATTTTTAATCATCTTTATTAAATAAGAAAAAGACAACATAGAATATAAATATTTACCTTCATTATAGTTAAATAAGAAGATAAATAAAAATTTGAATGCTAACCACTGTACTTTCATATCACAAAATCAGGTGTATAATATGTGACTTTCAATTTGAAGCGATTCTGAGCATTCAGTTGTTAAACAATATCCGTATGGACTCGAAACATTTTTCATATGAGGAAAAACTTTTTACTTAGAAAAAAAAAGTGGAAAGTAGAATACAAGCATTTTTCTCTGCTCAAATTTTTAAATCTAACCATTCAACAATTTATGAAATAGCTGTAAGTTTATCTTTAAAGCTATCTTTCATATTTTTCGTAATTCCGTAAATGTCCATAATTCTGAAGATGTTTCTCAAATAAGTTCAATTACAAATTTAATTTCTTCCATCCACTCAAAATTGACAAATTTGTTGAGCAGTGTAAATAGACATTGGGAATTGTACCGCGTGTCACAAGTTGCCGACCTCTGATATATATTCTTCATTTCAGACAATAATGTTTGGAACATGAATTTTCAAAAATTGTGATAAGTTATTATTGAAAACATGATCAAATATACAGACAATTATTTCCTTATTTAATAATGTATATTTTTATTAATGAAAGTATATCTACAAATACAATCATTTTGGTTGACGGAGAAATCCTAAGCATTTTTATTTTTAAAATTATTCCAGTTTTTTCGAGCGTAGAAAGTATGATTGTTTATTTGTTTCCTATAAGTTTAACGCCTATTTATGAAGGAGGAAAAAAAATGAGAAAATGAAAGGTGGGAAAGAGCAACGAGCAACGGAATGCAGAAATTTCAGTTTTCACATGCTTTATATTCCATTTTATCATTTTAGAATTTGTTTGGCTGGCGTTTTGCCATGAAGCATTCGTGACTCAAAATTGTTTGTTAAAAGATCAAATATCGCAGAATTTAGAATGTGTGTTTTAGACAAATAAGCATTGAAAATTAGATTCAAAATTGGCTTCCATTCAAGCATGACTTTCCTGTTATTTTTAGGTGTTAAAGAAATTATTTAATGTTAGATAAATATTTCAATTTCTTAAACTTTTTCTTATATCCATATTTATTTTTTTTTCTCTTATATCCATTATTATCTAAAATTATATTTTTTGCTACTCAAAATTTCTCACTGAGGCAGAAATGGCATGGTTTTGTGATTGATGTATGCTTTGGTTATGTCTATTCGGTAAATAAAAAAAAACACGTGTACTAAGGAAAATTTAAATGTAAAAATAACTCATTATCCTTTTAAATGTCAAGGATGTTTTCCACTAGAGTATAGTTCTCGAACATTTAATGTTTTATAAAATTATTTTAACTGTAGCAACCAATATTTGCTAAAACTTATTTCTGTTAGTTAAGAATTTTTTTTAAAAAAATGATGATTTTATTTAATGCATTCTCTTTAATTTTAAAATTGTTTTACTAGTTGGAACTTGAAGTAAATTAAAGAAAGAAAAGACAAAATTAGGTCTAAGGGAATAAAATTTATAAAACTCCGAAAGGTTTTTAACAGACCGTAAAGCTATTAAAAACATTCAGAAAATGTTACAAAGTAAAGAAACATTTTAATATCGCATAACTTCTTTTTATTTTTTTTTCATTGAAGTGTATATCAGTCATGTATGTTATCTCTAATTTCATGTTGAATAGCTTATAATTTTATCTGATATTTATTTTCTCTCGCCTTGAAGTCGAAACATACATAAGAAAGCGTCAAATAATATCATGTCTGTAATAGCGGAAAATATAAGATCTGGAAATTATAGTTTAAAACTTATAATAGTTTATCATAATCCAATAGTCTCTTCTTCAATGGTTATGATTTAAAGGTATTATAATGAAAGTTATGATACAATATATTTCACTTATTATATAAAATAAACTAGTCGCATACGTACATTTTTTTAAAGAAATAATTTGTACAGATATTTAACATTGTTTACAAACTATTTTTATTTTCGAGTTATGAATGTAGTTGAAAGAAAACATATTTAGATACTTCTGTTTATTATAACACATGAAAAATTTGTAACAACTTTTATAAAACTGCAAACATATTTCACTGAAGAAATTGAATAAATTACAAAAATTAAACACTTTATCCTAGAAAGGAAACATTAAGTAGTCTATCTAAATTGTATGTAGAAAAATATTTTATGAATTTACTTATTAAGGAAGTTCCTCTGTAAACTGTTTTTATCTGTGCAATTTACATGTTTTAATTATTTCTAATCAAACAAAAACAAAGCTAAAAATGATTCTCATTTAAATCCATAAATACAAAAGCCAAATCCTAGTTCAAACATTCCCTGCCCAACTCACACGTTACTCCATTTACTTATCCCAAACACACCTGAGTTGTCTTCGGTATAAATTTAACTTACCTGCTTCCTCTACAAAGTCTCTCTCTAGCGGTTTCCACATACAAGTATGGCATACCTCTCTCTCTTCAAGAATCCGTAAACGACAAAAGAAGATTAAAAGGTAAGGCGACGGGCGTCAGGTAAGTTTGCCGATTAAAGAGAAATATTTGCGTTAACTCAAAAGAAAGTTTCGAACACGTTGTGCGGATGATTTCCGTGGGAAAAGCATCAGTAGTCTCTTTTCGGGGGTCGGGGTGTGCTTGATGGGCATTGGGATGGATAGCAGCGCCCTCTCATAACAGATCATAGATCGATTGATTCTTTAGCACGTGGTTAAATAAGTTTGAATCAAAAAGTTCGGCAGCAAGTGTGAAAAGACTTCGCATCGCTGTTACAGGTAACATGACACTGAATTGATTTTGGAGCGCACAATTAACATAAAGTTAGTGTTCTAAATATCATAAAAAATTAAATGTTTCTCCAAAATACTTTAAAAATATATAATTTTCAAATATAGCTTAATTAAAAAACTATACTTATAATTAAACTATATTATATCTAACTTTATGACATTATTTGATATGGGATTTTTGCCTTGTGAACAAACTGAAATGTATGCAAATAAGCATTTCTAAGTATACAGAACTGCAGTGGATATCGTGAAGAGCATTTGAGAACAATTGCACATTAAAACATGATACATTTTAATATGAAGTAAAAAAAAAACGAATAACCTACTTAAGAAATCGTAGATCCATGAATAATGGTATTCGGCTTTAGCAATTTACAAGCTTTAAGCGCATGTATCCCTAAAAATAAGATCCCTAAGATTTTCTGTCGGCATTTTATAACAGTTATTTTTTGCAGAAAAATATGCAATTCTAATTACTGTAAACTCAAAACCAATTATAAAATGATAGTTATTTTCGAACTTTTAACCACGGTAATTATTATTTTAATAATGATGCAATTGTCGGATTGTTATAAAATAAAAGATGATAATAATTGAAAAAGTTTTACATTCAAAGCAAAAAATGTTTTACAAAGATTAGTACCAAATGAAAATGAACTATATTAAGGGGATATGTAACAACAAAAATAGCTATTCTTTTAAAAGTTTTAAGAACATGTGATTATGCTGTAACAATAATACTAATTAACTGCTAGCAATTAAAAGACTTGCCGAACTTTGATGGTTGAAATGAGCAGTAAATAAAATGGCATTCATTGATTAATTAATTATTTGCCGCTGAAACTGTAACAAAAAAGCCCTGTACATAAATTGAAAGAATTTAAGAAGGAAGAAAGGAATGAAGTACATATTTTAAGAGGTGCAATTTACAATATATACTCTCTAAATGAACTAATCATGAATAAAAATTTCAAGAGAAGTTAAATATTTGTTTCTAGTTAAATGAAAGCTTTGAAAGTCACTAAATCAAATCTTGGTTCTATCGCAACAGTATTGGCAACATTATATGAGACCAAGCTCTTGGTTGCCAATTCAGCGCCTACGACACATTAGAAGTCCGGGTTGCCTACTTGGTGAGTTGTTATCTTAGGAGATGGTATGGTTGCGTGCGCGCGCGCGAGAGAGAGAGATAGTACGTAAGTACCCAAATCTTATTAAAATTAAAATGTACAAATTCGATATGAATTAAGGAACAATGAATGTTTTTTAAAGCTTTTATTTATATTATTGTATAAGAAATAGGAGGATGAATATGGTTATTTCATTTATAATTAGGAAAGTACATGTATTTTTTTCTGTATAATTTGGCAGTAACATTATTTTTTATATGATTTTTCTTAATGCTTATTTCTTTGTACACTTAAAGATGGACAATTTTAATGCTCCAATTCATGAACTTTGTTCTATGAAAAAAAGTCTCTCCAAAAAATTTGGAAACATTTAGCAATAAAAACAAACGTCATTTCTTACGTTCCTAAAAAATATCTAGTTTTCTTAATAAGCCGATGTGTATTTTAGTCTTTACTGCAAATATGAAAGTATCTGCAAATATATATTTCTATCACATACACTACTGCATATTTTTATAACATAAAATTTTGGTATTTATATACATGCGTATTTAACCATCAACCGATTTCTTCAAATTAAAAGACGTCGCCAAATACCGAAATATGCAGCCAATGATGGAAAATTGCCACCCATCCGGTACAGTGGTTAGCGACGCTGAAAGCTGTGCCATAGGGCTTGGTTCGGATTCCCGAAAAGACATGGTTGTTTGTAAATGTATAATACCTTTGTGACATGGGAGTACTCTAAATAGCCATTGAGGCCACAAGTCCACTCGTGAAGTTGGTGGTAGGGGAAAAGAGGTGGGAGGCCCCTGACCACCTCAGGGTGTTCTCCCTCTAAATTTTACTGTCACCTGTATGGGGCTAAAGGCTATGGCCAATGACAAACGTACATCTAGAAGTCAAATTTTTCTCAGGCTCTGTCAACTTTCCTTCCTTCCCTTCCGGAAGGACACGACAACAACAAGGAATGCACGGGAAATTGTTTTCCCGTGCATATATTCTAAAATAATAATGATAAGGATTTTCGCATTATCATTATTATTAATATCAGCATTTGGAGTCATTTTCTGAATTGGCAACATTATTTTGTGAGTGTGTATGTGTGTGGCAAAACTGATCGATAGTAATATGTGTAAGTACCACATTTTTTTTTTTAAATTTCTCCTCGAACATTTTTTTCCATTTAGATTTATCTTAAAATGCTAATAACTAAAAATATATTAATTTATCATAAATTTAAAACTTAAAAATCAGATATTATTGGTTTTTCTCTTTTTTTAATAAGTTATCCCGTTTATTCAAAAATGCAATAAAGTACAATCTTTGATAACTTTACGCTGTAGGATTTTTCAAAATTTCAAATGCTAAAAAAATAATACGTATTTTTTAAAAAAAATACCTAAAATAATAAATACAGGCGTTAAAAAACTTTTATGTTGCGAGATAAAAACGGGAAAGAAGGAGGAATGAAATATAAGCATAAAATATTGAATATTGAAAAATCGAAGAAAGACAAATCCGCTTCAGGCTGTCTTAGAAACTGAGTATAAAATTGATTAGTTTTATTTTTCACAATACGAAAAGTTTTGATGCTATCGTGGTTATGAAATAGTTCGCATATCGGATTTTTCCTACAGCAAATGATATAGCATGATGCAATATTACGATTTTTTTCTCCAATTCAGTCAGTTTTAAATACTTTTTTTTCTTTTTGTATTTCAATGTGTCATGGAAATAATATCATAAACTAAATCAATTTGAAAAGTTTAGATAAAATTCAGAATGGAAGAAAAACACTCCTATCAAGAATAATGTAGCATAAATTGTATATTTGATAAATGGATTTATGGCGTTTGAATTATGTAGATTTGAGTTTGAAAACTTTAAACATCAGCACATATACAACTTTTTGAAAATTACTATCTATTTTTATTTCACTTCTCTCTCTAAGACTAAGTTAACAAACATTTTGTTTATATATCTCTGCCTTATATACAAATTACATTCGGGACTCAAGATAAATAATTACGTTCAATACCATTTTAAGAAGGAAAAATATATATACATTAAAATTGCATGCATTTCAAATTGATACTGACTGAAATAGTCTTCAACTCGACCAAGAAATGAGGATAGAAGTTCGCCTTCAGCATACAGATATTTTTTAGAACATTTATAAACCTCGCGCACAACACAAAGGAAAGAAGCAAGGATTACAACACAAACACATAAAGGCCTTCTTCGGAATACGAACAGTCAGCGTCACTAACCACTATACCGGATGGGTGGCAGCATACATGTATTGATATCATTAAGGAACCTCTTGTATCCATCTGTCCTTCTTTGCAATCAAAAATCAATTTAAATTTCTAACACCCTTGTAACAAAAAGAAGTCAGCTGCACTGCTGAAGCAGACAGTCATCCACACCATCGAGAAGCTTTCAAATTCGGCCAAAACCAAGTAATTGTCTATACGAATGGATCATCTGAATCTGACCTTGATAAAGGTGGTGCTGGAATCTATTTTATTCTCACAAATAGTGAGCTTAAATCTTACAGATTTCCCACTGGTAACATTTCATCCAACTTTATTTGTGACTTTATAGCCATCCAAGAAGTTTTGGATAACCACCACAACAGGGCAATTGGGAGTTCCAGTGGCAATATACTTTTATCAGACTCTAGATCTGAGCTTCAGGCAATCTTGGGAGACAATTCTTGATTGACCCAGGATATAATTGCTCTTATAAACAGAGTTGTTGCAGCTTAAAGAACTTTCCCTTTGCAATAGATACTGGCCCCCGTAAACATCTTCGACAATGAGCAGGCTGATAACTTTGCCAAGGTGGCCCGAAATTCCTCAAGTTTTCAATAGCTTTACCCTTATTCACGCTATTGCAATAGCCATACGTTAACACTCCCTCCCATCTAGTTGAGAAGCACTTCACATTCCAGATCTTATTTGTAAACACGTAATTGTAACCCTCATCACCAGACAACTTACAAGATAATTTAAAGGAATGAACATACTCTCTGATGACCAAAGTAGTTAATAAATGTCCTCACTGTCCTGACATTCCACTTTCTCCGAATCATATTTTTAGTTGTCCTATATTGACTAAAGTCCTATACATAGAACTAAGCCCAATGGACCATCAACTGCTTTATTCGCCAAATATCTTCCACACAGCAAGGGCCGTTTTCGAAGTCTTCGGTGCGATTTGATTTCAGCACTATTGGACAAGACAATTAAACAATAATTATGACAATGTTTAAGTAGGCATTGATTCTTCTCATCGTATTGCACGAAGTAATATACATAGTTTTGAAATTGAATATTAGAAATTGAATCTTCAAAAAGGTAAAAAAAAAAAACTATATATTTTTTGTTAATATCTTCTTTTATCGGGATATAATCATTATTAAATGAAAGGGATCTAAAGAAAGGTGTTATAATGGATTGAATAATTTATTTAATTACAGCAGTGGTTAATTAACTTTTTAAATCAATTTTCTCATTACCGACATCATTTAATAATTTTTCCTCGTAAATTACGCCTGTCTTAGATTTCTTAAAACTTTCTCACGATTATTATTTCTATTTTCTGGCTATAAAAATGAGGTCCTTGCAAAAAACGAGTGTCTTAAACATCTGATTATGTATTTCTACTGAATAATTTTTAAGGATGCTTTCTTCAGAACATAGGTAGTTAGTTTTAACAATAAAAATAGTATATAATTAAAAAATTAATATTGCGAAAAAGGATTATGGCAACATTTATTATTAAAAATTACAAATTATAACGCATCAAAGCTATTTGATTGATTTTTTTTATCTCAAAAAATCTGGGATGTAACATTTCTCTGAATCTAATAATACCTACAAAAATTCAAAAAATATGTTTAAATCATAATATTATTAATATTGAATAAACATTTTTTAATCAGGAACCTCTAAAGAAACATATATTAATATATAATTTATAATTTTTGGTCCATTTGACCAATGATACTCAAAAAAGGTGAAAATAAATTAGTTCGTTTCATTTTGACTGGTGGTAAGAACAACTGCTTAACGATAATTTTTAAAAACCTTTGTGATAGCCTGCTAAGTATTTAATTCTGTGCTTGTGTTTAGTAGAACGTAGGTCTAGTGCCGTAAAAACCTTGTCACACACACAAAAAAAAACCGTCTAAAAACTAGTGCGTTAGGATTTGCGGTTGCAGCTCACAAACATTGAGACGGACATAAAATTTACTTTAGACATCTCATAACGTTCATCCAAGCTATTAATTCGCTTTATTTTAATTTAAACAATGGTTATAATTCAATAAATACTTTCTGCACCAAAATAATTTATTTTAAGGTATCCGAACACGTTGAAAATGACCAAATTCATTCAAGACGGATATCTTCGCTTTATATTTTATTGGATAGAGCTAGCTATCTTTTGACTTCACGAAGCATACTTTGCTTTGTTTCTACACTACTTAGAGGCCAAGTTACAATCAATTTTATAAATTTAGAAAAACCGCAAGTGGGTTTTTGATCTACCAGAAGTGGGCCTTTAAATTGCTGAAAACCTATCACGGCGAGTGTGATAACTCAAATATTACGAATGTATTTCTATAAAACTTTTTGAACCTGATATTTATGTTATTTCTAGAGAATGTACTAAAATATTTCTTATGTTTGAATACTTTTGAGTTATGGCTTGTTATTTAAATAATGGTCTCATAAAAAATGTAATATTTCTTATAATGTTTACTCAATCACCTCTAAAATTTTCAAATTTTAATAAAAAATTAAAATTTTAGTACATTTTCTACATAAATGCATCTAGTTTGTTTTCATAATACATTTACTAATATATGTTTATTACTTTTTTCTCTAACTGCTTTGAAGTTTTTCAAAAATATTGCTAAAATTTCACTTATAATTGTGATTTTTGTTAAATTCAGGTAATTTATTTTAAATTTTGATAGTTAAATGTGGTAATATTTATTGGTATTGAGTCCTAAAAGAGCATTTATAATGTTTTAGTTGTTGTTGCTATTTTGTTAAAAAGTACTCCGAACGTGTTCGGATGCCTTAAATTTGTTATTTTTATACTATGCATTTATGTAGCTTTTTCCCTTTGTGGTCCATAGGCAAGTTTTGACTATAAAAAGAGGTCCATGGACAAGTTTGACTATAAAAAGGGGTCAAATTTTGACTTTGAAAAGGAGTCCTTGGGTTAAAAAAGTTCAGGAACCACTGAGAGATTTAGAGCAAGGGTGTCAAACTCGGCGAGTGGTGAGCAGTTTTGCCGCCAAGCGACACAGTAATATATAATAAAATAACAAACCGATGCAAATAAGCATAATATAGGCAGAATTTGCTAAATTTTTTTAATTACATTATTATTTTTTCTTTTTTTGAAATTATTAAACAAAATGCGTATTTTTTAATAAATCAGAATTAGGTAAATACGGTACCTATACTTTTAAGAATATTGATCTTTTTAGCGGCCCACCTAAAGTTAAGACTTGTTTGTTTGGCCCAAGTTAAACTTTGAGTTTGAAACCCTTACTTTTAAGTGTATTAGTAATAAAAACTCATTCATAGAATGGCCCGAATCAATATCATATTTCATGATTAGTTTTTAAAAGGCTATCAATGTTGAATTATTGGAATATTAAAATTCAAATGCAATTTATATTTCTTTTAAAATAACATGCAAGCATTTTTATAACAGTTCTAAAATCTCTGTAAAACTTTTCATTTTGTCAGTTAATAAAATATATTTTATTTCATTGATTATTTTTAGAATTTTAAATACATATAATTCATTTAATGAATTACTTAAAAACAATATATAACCTCATACAAAATAATAAATATCTCCTTCAATTCAATAGATAACAATCTCAAACATACGGTGGTATTCCTTTCCGTAAACAGAGATGTCGAATTCACTGCATTTAACATGTAAACTATTCATATATAATGACATTTGGTAAATGTGTGAGAGAGTATTGCATTATTGATTTCAAAAGCTTTGAACCGCACATCAATACAGTGGATTTCAATTTCCCATCCCCATTCCGTGTCAAAATATTACATGGAATATTATTATGGCTGCCTTAATTTAACCGAGAATGCCGATGTCCAATGCAATAGCCATTAATTATGACGAGCACTTGGAAGTGTTCATCGTTATTATTAAACGATTCCAGAAAGCTAGCTCATGATGAATCGATTGGGAAGTTCGGCATGAAGTGGGCAGTTGCTTTCAATGCACAGTATCAAGTGATATCCAGTTGGAAATTATATTTATCAAGAGAGACTAAAATATCTTGAAGTAGGTCTTGCATCATTTCCTGTTTAATGAAGAACATTAATGATTCTGGTCGAAAAATCCAATAAGCTGTAAGTTGGTTTAATTAATAGTAATAAGCTAGAGATTGTATCCATTGCTTCAATAACTTGCATTTTAATGATGGCAAATAAGTACTTATAATTCCTACTTTTATTAAAATTATATGCACTTCAATTTAATTTACCCAGAATAGCAAAATAATTAATTTATTTCAAGCAACTTTTAATTTTATCGATACCACGAAGAAAAACTATAAACTGGTAACGAACTACATATTAAGGATAAACTGTTAATGAAATTACTTATTATTTTATGTTCAACAACATAAAACAAATCTGCAAAAATTGTATACTTTTTACACGAGTGATTTGAACAATTAAAATGTTAGCACTTATGTGGTGCACGAAAGTATTTTAAACACACCAAGGCAGGGGCTTACCTTATAAGCCTTGGATTGTGAACACTTGGTGCCTGGCGTATTGCAAAACGAATAATCTGAATCTGATATCCAATCTGAGAAATCACTGTAACTTGGTCGGATAATTTAGGATGACCGTCGATTACGCAAACCGTGGCAGGAGCTTTCCCTTAAAGTTTTGGTGCTGGAAAAGTATATTTCTGGTGTAGTTTGGGATGGTGAACTTGAGTCTGAAATCGAATTTTAGTACTTCCTCTAACTTTGCTAGATAATGCCGGACGACTCTAATGCCTCTTCCAGGGACTCAACTTCCTGGCTCAGGGGCATCAAAAGTAATCTCCAGGTGTATCTAGGAGAGGGAAACGATAATCTGAAATCATATTTCAGAAACTCCACTAACCTTGCTGGATATTGTCTGAATTAGGGTAAAAAGGCATATCATTAGAGTCCCGCGTCCAGATTTTCATTCCCTCTAGCGACTGAACTTGCACACGCTGGATAATCAAAAGTCAGTTCCGTGTGCGTTTCGAGGTGTGGAATGAGAATCTGAAATCGAAATTTAGGAGTTACGATAACTTTGCTGGATAATGCCGGTCGACTGTATTTTAGACACACCGCAGCAAGTCTCGGCGAGAGAAAAGTACGTTCCTGGTGAAATTTGAGATGGTGAACGAGAATCTGAAATCGAGTTTTAGAAATTCCTGTAACTTTGCCAGATGATACGGGAGGACCAAAATATTCGTGGACAGCAGCACCAGCCTAACTTTACAACGTAGAGACGCAAAAAGTGGGTCTTGGACGTATTTCGGGACGGCCGATCCGAATAATTTCTATCCAATTCACGATATTCCCATAACTAAGTGAAATAATGCCAGACGAACGTTTTTTACGCGAACCGTGGCAAGGCGTGCTTTAAAACTCTTGAGGTGTGAGAAATGCTTTCCTGCTGTTTTTCTGGGTGGGGAACAAGAATCTGAGATCGGATTTTAGAAACTCCCATAACTTTGCCGGATAATGTCGGACGACCGTAATGTCCCCCCTTCAGGGACTAAACTTACAGGAGAAGGCTCTTCGAAAGTGGATACCGAGTGCTTCTCAGTGTTGGGAACAAGAATCTGGATTCGGATTTCAAAAGCTTCCGTAACTTTTCTGGATATTGCTGGAAAGAGGTTGAATGGCTTTGCGATCGAGTCCCGCCTCCGGATTTTCATTCTCTATATCAACTAAACTTGCCGGCGCAGCCTTGCAAGAATACGATTGCAACGGGAAGTTGCATTGGCAATAGCATCTTCGGGTATTGTTGTCATTTTGCTAGATGGTAGAAAAACTGCACATTCCGCATCAAGCTGCCATTGGACATTCATAAGATACAAGATGCAATGTGTACCATTGGGAAAAAAAGAGTGGATTGGCTACAGTATTGCAAATGAATTTAATCATGATCAGGAATAAGTGTAGCATGACCCCTAAACATTTATTCAAAGCATTACATAGTACTTTGCAAGATTTAAACGGCAACGAGAAAATATTCGGTGTTATTATCATACTATTGTCTGGTGATTTCCAACAGATATTAACAGTCATTCCCCACTCTACTTTTGCTCGCGAGGTTAACGCATGTATAAAACAATTGTGTTTATGGTGAAATGTGGAAACACTTCGAATGACCATAAACACGCGACTACATTTGCAAGATGATCAATCGGAGCAAATATTTTCTAATCAACTGCTGAATATTGGAAACTGTGACGTAAAACTTCATCCCAATACATAATGCATGAAATAGCCAGGCAATTTCTGTACTGTTCTTCAGACAAAAAGGAACTGATTGAGAGTGTCGTTCCGGATATACTGTATAACTATCTAGATAATTATTGTCTCTGTAATACTGTTACTTAATCATTAAAAATGTTGATATTGTTATGAAATAAACTTC
This sequence comes from Trichonephila clavata, assembly GCA_019973975.1. Taxonomy (NCBI): domain Eukaryota; kingdom Metazoa; phylum Arthropoda; class Arachnida; order Araneae; family Nephilidae; genus Trichonephila; species Trichonephila clavata. The sequence goes on along the minus strand of BMAO01009533.1, from coordinate 21,538 downwards.
CAGATACAGAGTTGTTGCCAGGTGATCCAATGCCTTTTAAATCCATCGACACTATTGTTGAGGAAAACAAAACCGTAAATCTTTCAACAGTGTTTTTGAATTCTCTAGATGTATCAAGAATGTCACCACACAATCTTCGATTGGAGATTGGTTCCCTGGTTATTGTGCTGCGTAACTTAAATCCACCTAGATTACACAACAGTGCACGTTTGATCATCAAAAAATTACCGGGAACTTCTTGAAGCAACACTTTGACTGTAAAGTTTAAACGAGAATTTGGTTCTGTTGCTGCGGAATCTGTTGCCACATATTCCACTGATTCCCTCATAATCTCCATACCATTAAAAAAGGCTTCAATTACCAATTCGTATGGTTTTCACGATGGCCATAAATGAATCTGAAACCCAAACAATATTCATTTGATGCTTGGACATAGAAAATCCATGTTTCTCGAATGGGCAACTAGATGTTATATGCTCACGTGTGTGGAAAACGTGGAATCTGTTTGAGTTAGCAAAAGATAGGTTACCGAAAAATAGTGTGCACCGAATAGCGATTAGTTATGTAAAATTATCCATTGTTTACTATAAACTGATAAAAGTTATTTTAAAAATTGCAAAAAATCAACGTTATTTACCACATTTCTAAAACTAAATCTTCATATGTTGTTACTTAACAACTTCGTCAGTAATTCATGCATTATACTATACTCAAATAGGAGAGGAATAAAATACAAAATTAAAATCATTGTGTTGTTTTTATACTTTATTTCAACCCTCCGAAATTGTAAACGAAGATTAATTTGACTGTATTGAATAGCTTAAAATAATATTGAATTAACGTATTAAAACAAAGCCACACAACAATGCGTGGCTGGGTCAGCTAGTCTATATATATATATAAAAATGAATGTGTGTCTGTCTGTCTGTACTTGATAGATTCAAAAACCCTACATCCAATCGCCGTGAAAATTTTGGAAATTATTAGGGATAACCCCGGAAAGGTTTTTGAAACCTTTTTTTAAAATCAGAGTTGAGGTTCTAGGTGCTCCCGAACAAATATCCTAAACATATCAAAATAACATTTAATTGTATATTTACAAGCACTTCTAAGATATAGTTCACCATCAATCATCCATCATCAAATATCATTCATTTCATGATGATATTTAATTCCCGTGATATAATTCTTCATCAGATCTTCATGATATTTCTGCACGGGTATTTAAACAAAAATTAAAATCTTTAATAGATTTAGAATATTTTAAATACATAAAATGTGATTCTTTTAATGTTGTTTTTGTGTTTTTCAAAAAAACAACATTAATGCGTTTGACGTTCGAATTTTAGACAGCAAATTCTAATAAATACAAAAATGCAGTCAAAAAACTTTTGCAATTTTTAATACATGTATAAATAAAAGTATTATTGATTTCCAGCTGAAGAAAATAACTGGAAATACGTTTTATTTAACCCCACAATTATGCCACCAAAGCGAAGTGCCATTGGTCGATCTACAAATCAAGCAAAAAGTAGAAGAGAAGAACGAGCTTCAGAAACTAGTGAGCAGAGAAATACTAGGCAAGAAAGAGATCGAGATCACACTGCTCTTACTCGAGCTTCAGAAACAAGTGAGCAGAGGCAAGCTAGGCAAGAAAGAGATCGAGATCACACTGCTTTTGCTCGACCATTAGAAACAAGTGATCAGAGATAAGCTAGGCAAGAAATAGATCAAATTCACACTACTCTTGTTCGATCATTAGAAACGAGTGAACAGAGCAAGGCAAGAAAGAGATTGAGTTCACACTGCTCTTGCTCGATCATTAGAATCGAGTGAACAGAGGCAAACAAGGCAGCAAAGGAATCGATTTCGCAGGACACATACAAGACGAACGATACATACTGATTTGAATTTATTTGGTTTCAATTACAATCCCCTTTACAATTACAGTATCCATCCAAGTGTAATTATTGGAAATTTTATTCATATTATTTTACAAGCTTTTTAAAAAAGAATGCAATTATTATAAAAGAAACTTTCACAAAAAACTATACCTTAGTAAAATACTTTTAATTATTTTTGTAAGAAATACTACGCAAATTAAATCAAATAGGATATATCTTCCACGGGTCTCTGCAACTTTTGAGATTTTTTAAAAGTAAAATCCTGAAGTCTTGTATCATCTGTATTTCTTATTTACTGAATTATTAGTACACTTTCTTTTTCTAGAATCGAAGTAATGTATTCATTCTTTGATTTTACTATAAAATCGCGGCATTCATTTAAACGGAAAATGTACTTTCAATTCTAATAAAAAACCAAAATTTTAAGACTCATATATTAACGCAATTATTATGCAAAAATGAAGGCTACCAATCATGTGTTATAATTATGTGTTTATGGCTTAAATACTTTTTTAAATATTACATTTATTAAATTAATCTTATTAAATATTTTGACCAAAGAACTAAGAGATAAATCTATACTAACAAAAGAGTTTGTGTGAGCTCCCAATATAGAGCAAGAGCTGAAAAAACGAGACGATTAAAATTTGATAATTTGAAATTATGAGTAACTATTGATATGCAACTTGAAGAGAATGATAATTTTCGAAATTTACTAATCAGTTTTTTTAATTCAATTCTGCTTAGTGCTAAAGATATGACACCATATTACGTCACCTCTGGATGTGGCACGTATTCCCCATGTAATTTTTAAGAGATCTTCGCGTGTTTTCATTATCAATATATCTATTTTTCCTTCCGTAAATTATTTTAGCCTTAACTAAACCTTTTTGAAACTAAATTTGAGTTTAATAAAACCTATTTCACTTTTTTTGGAATTCCTAAGAAAATGTTTGCTTGATTTGTCTGTTTTAGAATATTTTGTGCGAACTTATAATAGTGTTTATATTTTAATTTTTCTTTCACACTGCCCTTAATAGTTTGATCAATGCTAACCCTATTTTATGCTAATCAGATAAATTATTTTCACTTCGATTAATAGGAATGCTTTAATTTGTTTTTGAGTTTATTTTAATATAAAATGACTCGAATTATTTATATTAGTAAAGTTTTAGCTTTAGAATTCCAACCAGTGAAACATAGAACTATGCCATTTAAATAAACGCAGGTATGTAAACATGAATTAGAAATAAATTTTAATAGATTTCTGAAATATTAAATGTCAATTACACTAAAATATAATGAATAGAATTAAAAATAAAACTAAATATATATTTTTTATAAAAAATATTCCAAGTTTAGATTATTAACTGTTTTTCATTGTTAAAAAAAATATTGTTTTACCAAACCATCTAATTTAGTTATTTCAACAAAGCAAGGAACAATGCATCCACTGTTGCAAACACTATAAAATTTCAACAAATGCCACAGTTTTTCTCATCTTATTGTTATCTTGAAAAATTGGTCAGTTAAGTGTCTGAGCGAATAAAGTGAAGTCGTTATTTAATCACTGCGTTATCTTTCTTGAAAACATAAGTTTTTGTTAAATAATACATTGACAATGGCAGAATCGTTGTTTGGTGCGTTTTCTGTCATGCTGCTTTGGGTTCTCAACGTGTTTCAGGTGATATATTACTTCGACATGTCTTACATGATTTATTTTGTGGGATATGTTCTTTTTCTGGAACACTGCAAAAAGGCAGCTCCAAAGTACACGCTTTTTATGTACAATTCTTTGAAAATGGCGGAATCTTTGTTTGATGCATTTTCCGTCCTTCTTATTTGGATCATCAACATGCTGCAAGTTATGTATTACTGCAACATGTCTTACCTCCTTTATTCCATTGGATTTATACTTCTTCTGGAGCACTGCAAAATAACTCGCTAATAGAAAAGAATGCTTGCACAGGAATAACAACAAAATGCGTTGTTCAACTTTCTAGAGTTGAAGCCTGTGTTGTCACCGCTTATACTGAAGACTACAACCATGCCATTCAAAATTACTAACTGGAACAGAATCCTTTCGACAGCATCCTGCTCAGCTTTAAGCCTTCCTAAAGATATCAGATGCTGAAATGTTGGATTCAAAGCAAATAATTCTTCCCAACTACTGATGAATATTCAAAATAACTTAGCAATCATTTGAACTACAGCGCAAATAACATTGAAACATAACAAAAATGGAAGAATTCACAGCCATTTATCAAAACTGCTTCAGTATTGACATAAAAAACTTCACTTCCCCCTTAACATCATATGATTCAAGAAAGGGAATGGAGATTTTGACTATATTACAAAAATAACGACAGTGTCGCAGAGATAGTGACTCTTAATCACAGAGGTAGTGACTCTTTATCACAGAGATATTGACTCTATAAAAGAGATAGTGACTCTATAAAAGAGATAGTGACTCTATAAAAGAGATAGTGACTCTATAAAAGAGATAGTGACTCTATAAAAGAGATAGTGACTCTATAAAAGAGATAGTGACTCTATTAAAGAGATAGTGACTCTCTATATATGTTTCTGTCAATAACTTCACCTCAATAGATTTTTTAAAAAATTATTGTGAAAATATTTGGCTTTCAATAAAATAGTTTCCTATATTTTTTCTGTGTCTTTTATATAATTTATAGAAATAAATAACTATATTTTTAGTTTTATAATTCACGGTAGATATACATAACATTAATACATAAATGAATTTAATACATTGTCAGTATAAGAAGATATCTGTTTATATATATATATAGTCTCCTTAGGTTTTTTTTTTTGCTTTGTGCACATTCGGCATGGCTTTGTAGCATATATTTTTTTTGTGGGAGGAAGATGTTAAGTATATTGAAAAACAGTTACATCCGTATTATAGTTGCCACTTTCTCCTGCCGTCGCCTTCATATAAATGCATAATAACTGATTCCATAAATTAACGCATCTTCTTATTTTTATTCCCTTGATTATTTAGGCTATAGGGCTAGTATACATTCTGTAGAAAGGCTTCAACGTAAGGTAGATCGATTTTTTTTTATCAACAAATGTTTTTTCTGTGTGTTCTGCTAATTATTACTTATATCAGTTCATTTTTTATTACTTTACAACTATTTGAAACTGTCATCATAATATAGGCTTTTTCCAGCGAGGATCATTACATGTCTGTACGAAATTCTGTCATATCACTACACATCGGACTGTTGCCTGATGAAATCATGTGATGAGCTTGTAAAATCATCAAAAGGAAAAGAAAATCATTGGGTATGAAGATTTTATTGGGGAAAAAACACTACAACACTCGTAAGTGGCACTCAGTACAGGAATCTTAGTGACGCCAAGCTACGAGTTATGTCGTAGCGTTTTTTTTAAATAAATATTATTCCATATCAATAAATTAACATTATTATATTCTGAAAAATTGCACGTTTTCTTTAAAAATAAAACCTTGACACCCAAGGCACACACTCTAAGTTTACCTGGAAGTCAATAGGCTAAAAGAAAATTTCTGGAAAAAGCAAAATTTGGCAACAGTGAAGAGCATAAACTAATTAGCTGAAAACACTTGATGTTAGTTTTCATGCGACTTTGATGTCACATTAATTTATGAAATGTGACTATAATGCAGAATGAATTTAGTCCATTGTAAGGTCAACGGTATAGTAGTTAAAAAAATTCCCAACATACACTACAATTAGCTGCAAGTCATTTTGAAAAGAAAATTAAATAAGTTCCTATATTTCCTATTTCCCGGCGCATGCGCATAATCACTCTTTTTTTGTGTGTACATATTCTCCCATTTAGCGCAACGATTCTTTATACATGTAAAAATCCCTTTCGTGAACTTTTATTTTAATTTAAGAAGTTTATAGTATTTATGGCGATTCTATAAATACGGGGATAGTAGGGATTGTAATATCGGACCAAAACTTCAATATCGGTATTCGGTATTTTTTAGATATTGATACCGGAATACCGGTTTTAATACCCCGGTAGTAGAAATTTTAGGAAAAGAAAACACACACAGGAGTTTCTTTGTTTTATTTGCTAGTTTTATTACAGAGCTTAAATATCACAAAAACTGATTTTGAACTTATAAATTATAACAGTATATTAAGAATCACAATTATTTATTAAAATAACAAAAAGGTGTAAATAGCACTATTCAGTCTGTGGTACTACTACAAATTTTTGAAATGTGATCTTAAAAACACAATGCATCAATTGTACTGTATGATATGCAAATACAATGTGAATAACCAACTCACCAGTTTTAAAAATATCGAAATTTTACGCTGTTTCTTCATAACTACAACCTTGTTTTCATCGATAGGATTATCAGACTACAAATCTTGCGCGTGTGCAGTATCGTTCTGAGCTGTAATAGTATAGTTTTGGTCCGCCTCTTTGGATAATTCCCATATTTTATCCTTTTCTTGATTGTACGATGCAACTTCATATTCACAGTCTAATTAATTTCGCCTGTTAGGGAGATTTAAAAACAAAAACGTATACTATTTTGCGATGTTGGCGATCCCTGAACATATAGTGGAGACAATTTAAAATACTTCTAATAAATACCGAAAAAGAGGTATTTAAACTTGTGAATACCGGTATTACAAAATTGGACAAATGGCTCAAAATATCGGTATCCGGGTATACCGGTATAGTAATCCCTAGTGGAGAGTGCTTATGTAAGATATTATACTGCAATTCTTGTTAAAATTAAAATATTAGCACTTTGACATATCTTCCGTAAAAAAAAAAAAAGACATGACGAAACTTTTCCGGGAGATTTTAATCTATCTACCGAAACATAAAGTGTATATTTTAGTAACGTTACGAAATTTCGAAATTTAAAAACCCTTATTTGTATCAAATGAAGTTATACAGTTAGTTAACCACTGATAGTTAAGCCAAAGGGGGATTAAAGTTTAATCGCGTGCAGATGACTCTATAACCTGTCAGCGAACATCAAGACGAATAAAAATAAACGTGATATGGTATCGTTATCTAAATATGTGCCCGGGATCATTAAAAGTCCATTAGGCTGCCTAAAATAGGAAGAGGGCGTCTCTTATCTTTTGCTTTTTCGTCTCGGGATCTATCTAGACTTCTATATAGTTATACTATAGCTCAATCATTTGACCTTGTATGAGTCCATTGTGAATTTCAACATGATTATTTTGAAAGCAAAAGAAATATAAAAATAATTTATTTCTTTTTCAGTAATCTATTGCAAATGCGAGAAGAGACGAAAAATTTAAATGGGATTGGTAACTTCAAAATGTGGTGGTAAAAAATAGATCAATGCGCTGATGTTAAACAAAATCAAATACAAAAATATTTGATTAAATAAATTCACCAATGTAATATAACATTAGGAAAAAATATAAAAATGCATCACCTTCTTCAACTTTAAAAAAATAGATATATATATCAAATAAATGTGATTCGCGTTTATCAAATAAATATCAATTCGTATATATCAAATAAATGTGAGTTCTTTTTGCACTCTATTTTGTTTTAAAAAAAAGAAGCTGTATTTTATAAATAAATAGATAATTTTAAAACATATTTTGGGTGATAAATCTATGATTTTTCACGTTAATCATTATTTTATAAATTTGATATATTTTACTTCCTAAAGAAGTAATAAGTACATTTTATAACTGAAATATATTATACCAAATCGATATTTTAAGGGGAGAACGTAAGTCAATCTGGCTACATTTAAAATTAAAAACTTGAATTTAAATATTGATGTAATTTTGAATGTTAAAGGTTTTTATCATTGGGAAACTATTTTCTTTTCTTATTATTCGGTATATTTTGTTTAGTTTATAGAACATCCAATCGTAAAATCTAGATTATATGTAAGTATAGATTTTCCTTCTTTAAAAAGATTGAATGTACCATAAATATTCTATTTTATGAATAAACTAGAAACTTTAAAAGTACTTCCTCTGAAGAGATTTTCCTTTTCAAAATTATTGCCTACAAATTATGTATTATAATCTCACAGGCAGAACTTTTTATTCTTGAGCAATACTATTCCCAACTAATCGACAATATTTTTAGGGAATTCCAAATCCATTTCAATCTACTGCGACGAAGTTTATGCAACACTTTTGCACACGATAGTAATACATATACATTTACATACTCCTTATAAAACTCGTACGCTGGTAACATAGTATACCAAAATTAGAGATACGAATCCTTTCCTTTAATAAGTTAAAAGTTTAGGGCGGATATAGTTTCCAATTAATTGAACTAAAAGGAAATATTTCATTCTAACTTTCTATTGGTCGTCTAACTCAAGATTGCTGCTATCAAATAAATATATTCAGATAGCTTAGTAGTTTTCTGACATAGCAACGTAGTGATAAAATCTTTCAATTTGCTACATTATTAATAAGTGTGTTGTATCTAATATATATGTCAGTACTATTGTAAATCTTTAGAATGATTCTACCATTAATACAATCTCTAAGCTAAATTTCCAAATTTATTATAGGATTCACAGATTTCATGAAATCTGTAAAGTATAAATTTCACTTCAAGGTGTCGTTGATATTTAATGAAAGTATATTGACTTGGAGAAGTGTACAAAGAAAATTAATTACAGCTGTGGAATATATATTTGATGGTAAAGGCCATATAAAATGAAACTCGTTAACACTATTCCACCTTAATTGTATTTCACCTTTTGTTAACATTTGTCTTGATCTAAATGGCAATAAATGGCGAGTCACCATCATCATCAATGTGGTTCACTTACTCAGTCATTTATTACGAAATCTTTAGGATTATCACATTCATAGACTTGAAATTTTGCAGATATATTGTTTTTGTTGAGTTTAAATTCGCTAAGAACGTATTTTGTGGAAATCGATTCACAAGCAGGTGTGAGAGGGGTTACAGGTCTGTTAAAAGAAAAAAAACCCGCTTTGAATTGTCTAGAATCCCGATTTGAAACATACAAAGCTTGTTTCTTTTGTTGAGAAGAGATCAGCTAAAAATTAATTTTGTGGAAATCGACTTCCAGGAGAATTACGGAGGTTTAAAAAAATAAATATATACAACCATTTTAGAATTTCAAGTTCCTTCCTTTTTACATCAAAAGGCGAAAGCTGTAAAATTGTTTCAATAAAATCGGAAGCTTAATGCCAGAATTTAGACATTAATAACTTAAAAAAACAATATATACTATTTCAACACCATGGAATACCCAGCAAAGCTTGCAGGTATAGGATACTAATATTTTAAATAGCATAGTATAGTGGAAATTTTTGTTTTTCATTTTTTTCGAAATAATTTCAATTAAAGTATTATTTGTGCTATTTAACCAATGATGTAACGGAGATTATTAGGATTCCTTGCAAAGTCAGGTTCGGGGCCCCAAGCTGGATCTTACAAGGGGTACGTACTTGGTGTCAATCAGGCTTTGGATCCCTAGACTCCGGGTTCCCCCGCGATGCGGAGGTGTACGTTTCTTTACCTTGTTTAATACTTTATCTTCTTTTTAAAAAAAATATTTAAACATAAGAAATAGAAAGCTGGTATATACAAATCTCTTATCCTAATTTTAAATAAAATCCTTCAAATATATTTGAAAAACGTAGTTCAAAATCGGAGCAAGTTCACAAAAATTTATTTTATTATTGATTACTTGATCGAAGCTTTTATTTTTCGTTTAAAGTAAATAATATATCTCAATCGAAAAGTATGAAACGGATACTTCGAGAAAGAAACATTTTTCATCTTGAAATTTCATTTTCATGTAGATTACATTTAGCTGCACTTCTGAGAAAGTCATGACTTATAGAAAAATCAATCCTTTTGAAAATTCTGTTTTAAAATTTATTTTAAGTTTCATCTTATATATAAATTTAAATATTTGTATATTTTTGGGCCGTATACAAATCCAAATTAATGATCGTATCGTTTCAAAATTTTGCAGGGAGTTTCTTTGTATTCCAAAGGAGCAGTAATCATATTTCCGGGGGAAAAAAGGTTTATTTGTTACTTTTTTTACACGCCTTGCTCTCCACCCATCCGGAATAGGGGTTAGCAATGCTGTCTGCGGTGCCGTAGGGCCTGGATTCGAATCCCGGAGAAGGCATGGATGTTTGTGTTGTAGTCCTTCATGACTTTAAAAAATTCCTTCTTTCTTTTGTGATGTGTGTTTACTTCTATAAGCCTTCAAGCTTACTTCTGTAAGCCCTCGTGTGATACTTTGTGGTGCCCGGGGTTTATAAATGTCCTAAAAAAGTACCCCTTGCTAAAAGAGGAGTTTCTGTGTGTGTGTGTGATGTGTTGCCAAATACCATGATATTATAATAGTTTAAAAACCATTCTCACTCATTCATAGAAAGCAATTACAGCTATGAACGCCTCTTAAGGTATGTGACTACCTTCGGAGCATTTTTTTTTAAATATATAAATTTTAAACTGAATAAACTTTTTTTTATTTGAAATGGGGCATAAAACTAGGAATTCAAGTACAATTTCCATAAAATTAAATATAATTTTGGATCTATTGGGAATTTTGAGTGAAATTTTAGTGAAAAATTGCAGTTACGGTAAGGCTTGTTTTGAAAGTTCTAATCAGTATATTCAAACAATATTTATACAGTACATAAAATATATCATTATCTGTGCTTAGAGCTATAAAATTTGTGATACTTTTGAAAAGTTTTTGAAATATGGCATTTTTTATGCAAGAACTCAATTTTTTACAAAAAACTAATGTTATTTTCTCACAAAAAGTGCAATAAAAAACATAAATATATACACATAAATTAGATTATAGTCTGTACTTGAGATAAACCTAAATAAAACATTTTCTGAAAATTTCAATTCAATATCTTAAAAAGAAATCCTGTAGTGAACTTTACCATGAAGAAAAAAATTGAAAAACACAGTTTCTCAGAAAATCCATTTAAAGATTTTAATATGGTATAAAAAATTTTCTACTAATTTTACATTTTTTAAACTCACCATATTTTTGGGTCAAGATCTCTTTAGGTTCATGTTTAACTGATTCGGACTTTTTTTTAAAACTTTTGCTGTTTTCTGGAGAGTTTTATAGACTATAACAATTGTCATTTTTAGTGAAAGTTTGATGAAAAATTGCATTTACAGAAAATTCTAATGAATGTATTCAAATGATATTTATACAGTACGTGAATAACATCTTTATATGTGTTAGGAATTAAAAGATAAGTAATACTTTTGAAAGTTTTTTAATTATGCCAAATTTTATGCAAAAACATGATTTTTAAAAAAATCAGATATTTTTTTCATAAAAAAGCAATAAAGTACATAAATACATACCCAGAGATTAGATTTTGATTCATAACACAGATATAACTAAATAAAAGATGTCTTGAAAATTTCAATTCAATATCTTAAAAACATTTTGAGTAGGGATGTACTTCCGGTTTTATAAACTCTATTTCCGGTTTACTAATTATGCTATAACATTGCTTCTAAATATCATAGAAATAAAACTAGAGTGTTTTTGGAATCTTAAATGTATGGGCTATAAAATAAAAGCATAAAATCAATTTCGAAAAACTTCCCCAAACGACGAATTTAAGTAAATAGACCCACAAAAGGAGAGAGGCATAAAAGGGGAACTATAGTTAAAAATTCCCGTTTTTTAACTATTACAGCTACAATTATTATTACCTAATAGTTTACATTACCTAATAGTTACAGTTAATATTACCTAATAGTTTAAAAACCATTCTCACTCATTTATAGAAAGCAATTACAGCTATGAGCGCCTCTTAAGGAAAAAGACCCACAAAGGGAGAGGCACGGGAGTGGAAATATAGATAAAAATTCCCGTTTTTTAACTATTACAGCTACAGACATGAAATTTGGAAAACAAATTTCTTTTGTGGAATAGAAATTCGCTAAGAACTAGTTCTAGCGGAAATCGACTTCCAAAAGGTGGAGTTCACACACACGTGTGTTATTATTTTTTTTCCAAATAGGGCTATGGATTGGTTTTGTATCAGTGCAGGTCTAGTACATTCTTCCGGAGCTGGTATTTCTTTTAAGTGCAGCACCTGAACTTTAATGAAAAGAAGCCATTCTTCGGGATTGAATTTTGCCGAAAGTACCCAAGCCAACGAGGCACTCAAGGGATTCCTTATATACCGCATAATCATACGACATGGATGCGGTTGATTTTCTGCATCATGAAAATCCACCGACTTGGGCAGGGGTTGCACCCGCAACCATAAGTGTGCAAGGCCAACGACAAACCAACTACGCCGCCCAGCAGGCTTCCGGATAATTATAAATAAATGTATTTTGTCTTAGAAATTCATATCTCCATTTCAAATCAAATGATGAAAGCTATAAAAATGTTTTTGAAAGCAATCGAAATCTCAATACTAAGACCTGAATATCAATAATTAAATAAAAATAGTCATACTTTATTATGGAGAAAGCAAAGAAACCTGTTCACTGGGAGAGGTAACCCGTAATACTTTTATTCTCTACTAGATACTTTTCTATATCTGTAATACTTTTTTTTTAAAAAAAAAATTCTTTAAGAAATATTTATTTGTAGAAATTAAAATTGTAACCATAAAAAGTATCTAGAGATCATTTTATTCTTTTCCTATCCAACTTTAATAAATGACATGTTATAGCAGAATTTAAAGGAATAAAAAAATAGAAAAACAGTATTTTATGTAAATATTTTAATGCGCAATTTCTGGAACAAGTTACTGGGAACATCGAATGAAATTTCTAGATTTCAGATAACATTTTAGTGCACTTGAATAAAATTTGTTATAAAATGTGTCCAAAGAAATATTTTCAATGTTTTGAATGCTTATAATTATGTATGAAATCAAACCTGTGTATTGACTTGTTATTTTTTAATTTAAAAGGAAATGAAGCTTTAGTTTGTTCTTGGAAATTGAGAATGAATATAAATTATCGAAGATTTAAAATTACCAGTATATATTACACAAATTTTTGTCAGCATATAATAGAAATGTTAAATAAATCACTAATGGGAATTACAAATTAAAAAAATAAAAGGGAATTACAAATTAAAAATTACAAATTATAAAATAAAAGCAAAAAATCAATTAGCTGTACAAAAAAAGGGAGATGTATATACAAAGAACCTAAAAGATTAAAAAATAAGAATATAAAAATACCTATTAATGTTGAACAGAGCAGACATTTTAGAACTTTTGGAAATGAACCATCTCGGCACTTCTTGGAGACTCAAGAAATTTCATTAGTATACAATACACGATATAATTGAATGAATATAATGCAATTTATTCATCGCTCTTAAAAAAGAAAAACAAAATTTTATAGCTTGCTGTTGTAATTAGGTTTGGAGCTTATTATTACATAATATAATTTGTTTATCAGAGGAACGTGCCGTAAGCAGTAAATTATTATGTTGCCACACTATTCGCGTAATCAGACTTCAGCAAATTTATTAAATTTTATTGAATAAAAAAAGGACGCGAAATCTTTGACAGATTATTCAACTCTTATAACAATATATTCATTTATTATAAATGTAGTTAAATAGAAGTCGCTTCATGGACTATATATACCGAGATAAAATAAGATGTAAATTGAGTTTATTTTAATTCAATTTTCTGAAGTACTGAAAAAAATATGGTTTACCTATTTAAAAGGTTTATGAAGTATTTAGAATTAGTAATACATTTTTAAATAAGTACAAATTTTATACTTAATGTAGTGTATTGTAAGTAAATAGCGGCATTCAATTTAATATTCAATAAGGATTTATTCAATTTTTAATATTAGCTCACACTTTCTCTCTCTCTCTCTCTCTCTATATATATATATAACATCATGTTCAAATTTTCAATCATTAATAAAATAGTTTATGTTCCTCCACTCAAGTTCAAATACATTTTTTATACTTGTAGTGGATGACACTTGATGTTAATCCAGTTTTTCAAATATTAATTCATTAATTAAATAAAATTAATTAATTATATATATATATATATATAGCAGTAAATAATTAAAAAGAAACTAATAAATCCCAAGAATCTTAAGATCAGACCGGAAGAACCTATTAAAAGGTTACCTATTTAAAAGGTATATATATATATATGTATATATATATAATTCAAGAGATATTACAGTCATTATTATTTCCCTAGATGGCAGCACCATTAGATAAAACTGTAAATTATGTGATGAAGATTTAACTTAACCTGAATAATGCTATTCTAGTTAGGCGTCAGCATTCCTTTTATACTATTTTTAAGATGAATTCTTAACAAAAAATTCAAATTTAATGTTAATTTAAAACGTGTTTTGCAACTAAAAGTACTGATTCTGTCATATGTATATACATATTTATATTAATTGTAAAGATTTTAAAAAATAGTAACTAAAATAAAAAAAAATTCTTTGTCGACGTAAGTAGGAATTGACTTAATTTCTTATGCATTACTTGTTTATTATTCAATTTCTTAAAGTTGAAAAAAAATATGTTTTCAATGATTCTTCAAATGGATTTAAGAACAAGATCACAAAAATTTAAAACAATATCTGTGAGCATTAATGTGCAAACAAATAAAAAAAATAATATTCATAGTGAGGGTGGACCACAAAGGAGTCAAGCTCCCAACGTGGTATTCGGATTCCTTTGAACGGTATCCAACACATTTTTGTCCCAAGCACGGAACAAAATGTGTTGGGTGCCATGGCTCGATGGAATGCGTAGCCCGCTCTTGATATGTCTATTATTTCGTAATGATATACATCCACACAAATTGTGACGCAAATAAGCAAACATCCAGCAGTCCGGTGCATCTCTCTGAGGGTATCTTCCCAATACAATCTTTCTGCTGCTCGTTTACTTACATCTGAAGTCCGTAAATTAGGTGCATATCTACCAGCTCGGTGTTTGTAAGACATTCCATACTCCTTGGTGGATGATAACAGCTCAAAAGACTGCGGTAATGCAGGTCTGTGTTTCATAAAAATACTCATGCGAACAATGCCATCTACCGCCGAGCGGAGACATTTTCGACCATGGGAATATTACAGAAATGGCATAAAATAGAGTTTTTGTAGTGTTTGGGACTATAATTAAATAATATCTTTATTAAGTTTCAAATGATGTTATTGTTTAAAAATTGCCTTTTAAATTGTTTTTTGTAAATGTTTCTTTTTTTTCTTCTTTCAACACAACCTGGGTTGTTTTTAAAGATTTCTGTTTTATTGACATGTATTGTCTGTACATTCGCATCGTTTCATTAATATTTAAACAGTTTCTTAAATATTTATTTCTTTTAAAATTTAAAACAAATGTTTGTAACTGATTCATTTATATTTTTGTAATGTTCCTAATATCTTATTCGGAAGGCATTTTTAAGGTGACTACCTATGGTAATACTAAATAACACATTGCTAAAAATAGCTTACGGGTCTCATTTTATAAAGATTTATATTAAGTTATCCGATTACGTTTGGAACCGTAATTTTTTCAAATGCGTACAAACGGATATTTTCTTGTAATATTTAAGGTTATTTACTTAGATTATAATGCATGCATGAAAGTGTTTTAAGAATATTTTTACAATTAAAAATGTTTTAAATGTATTATTTTGGTAAAAAATGCATAGGATTATATATTTATTCTCCAAATGTTCTCCTTTTATGGAAAATGGCTCCATAATAATAATATTTTGCCTATATATAGATCAGACCTCTGTACAGAGCCTGAACTACGATTTTTGAAATATATAATTTAGAAGTAGATTTATCCACATCTTGATACATCAGAGTGTAGAAATTTTAACAGAAAAATATTGATAATTATTTCACAATTGGTAGTAACTCTGAAAAGAATGTGAATGTTTCAAAAGTCGTAGTTCAGGACCACTGGAGAAGTCTTAGCTATATATATATATATATATATACTAGCAGTTACCCACCCGCTTCGCTGGGTATTTCATGATGTTTTATAAATATGTACTGCTTATATATATATAAATTATTGATATATAAGTCTTAGCATTAAGAATTCGATTGTATTGAAAAATATACTTATACCTGTAACTATCACCTCTTGATAAAAAAAAAAGGACAGAACTCATCGAATTTGTATTTTCTAAAAATATCTAAAATTGAAGTATATAATATAGTTTGCCCTTTCGTAACACTATAATGAAGTGGATTCCCTCAAAACCAATTTTCGGTGGATCTCAACTCTGTAAAATAAACATGCACGCCAAATCTAACGGGAAAAATACGAAATTTTTACCATCAATACCCCCGTAATCCCTTTTAGAGTCGTTTTCCAAAATAAGCGTTTTTGGCGGATTTTAATTCAACAAAAGAAAAATGTGAACAAAATTTCAAGTCTTTGTAGTTCGAAAAAAGGAATTTTTGTCAGTACCCCCCAGTAGCCCCCTGCTCTCCTCAGGAGTTGAGTTCCGTAAAAAATACATACTTAGTTGATCTATATAACCAAAGAAAAGAAACAACAAAATCTATACAACCAAAGAAACATTTTAACAAATTTCAAATATGTGGGTCTAACAATTTAAAAACAGGAATTTTTTTCTATAACTCCTATTAACCCCTCGCAATCCTCCTTGGGCGTCGATTTCCATTTTACTCTTTGTTAGAGGAACTTTATTCCATGAAAGGAACATGCCTACCAATTTTCAAGGAGTTAGATCTAATAGTTTAAAAACGGAAATATATATCGATTACGCCCCTTAATCTCCCGAAATGATACTTAGTGGTTGATATTCGCGAAACCCATTTTGTAGTGGTTCTCTTCTCTACAAAAGAAATCCGCTTATCAAATTTCAAGATTGTACATCTAATAGTTTAAAGATGGGGATAATTATCTATAATGCCCCTTAAGCTCCGCAACGCCACTTGGAGGTCGATTTTCCCGAAACACATTTTGTAGCGTATCTCTATCCTATGAGAGGAATCTGCTTACCAAATTTCAAGACCTTGCGTCTAATAGTTAAAAAATCGAAATAATTATTTATGTCTCCTCTTAATCCCCCTCAACACCCCTTGGGGTCAATTTTCCCCGAACCCATTTTGTAGCGGATATTTACTCCATTAATGAAACATGCCTACCAATTTTCAAGCAGGTAGGTCAAGTAGTTTAAAAACGAAAATATTTATCTATTACGCTCCTTAATCCCCCGCTACGCAACTTGGGGGGCTATTTTCTCTAAGCCCATTTTGTAGCTGATCTCTTCTCTATGAAGGAAACTATTTATCAAATATAAAGACTGTTTGTCTAATAGTTTAAAAATGAAAATAATTATCTATAACGCCCCCTAGGCCCCGCAACGCCACGTGTGTCGATTTTCACCCAACTAATTTTGTAGCGGATCTCTTCTCTACAGAAGGAATCTGCTTACCCAATTTCAAGATTGTACGTCGAGTAGTTTAAAAATGGAAACAATTATTTATAACGCCCCTTAATCCCTGTAATGCCTTTTGCGGTTCGAATTTCACAAAATCCGTTCTTAGCTGATCTCGACTCTATGAAAGGAACATGCCCACCAAATTTCAAGCCTGTAGGTTGAATAGTTCTGGAGATTTCGTGATTAGTCAGTCAGGCAGTCAGTCACTTTTCTCCTTTATATATATATAGATATGCAAAATATTATTATTATAGAATCATTTTTCATAAAAAGAGAATGTTTTGAAAATAAGTAATTCTAAGTTCATTTTTTGCCAAAATATTGCATTTCGATAATTTTTTATATTGTACTAATATTCTTAAAACAATTCTATACGTGTATTTTAATTTAAGCTGTATTAACTATTAAAAATATTCGTTTATACCCATTAGCAAAATCACGACTTTGACATTAGTCGGATGCCTTAATTACACAAAAGTTGAAAAAAAAGCGTTTGGGAGCCAATGAATGCATTCTTTTTACAATTCTTCTATTCAGCTGTACACTGCCTTTAATGAAAATACGAAAAACAAGGCCCTGTATTTGAGAAAGGTCTTCCTAAATTTACAATTTTTTTTTTTAAATATTAATTAATTAAACAGTTTCAGTTTATTTAAGTACATTTTTTCTTAAGTTCTCTTTCTTCCCTTTGATTGTAATTCTTTTATAGCATTACTTTACAAATGATTGCTTCAAATATTTAATGTAAAACCACTAATGTTTTTATTAATAAAACGACCCTACATTACACTTACAACATTCAAATAAAATACATTTTAAAACTTTTTTCAGTTTTCCACGAACAATGAGTTAATAACTACAAGTTATGCTCTTTCATACACGTACAATAATAATAATGAAATATTTAAGAAGTTATACTTGAGTCCACACACAGAAGCGTGACTACATAAAGTGAACGCTCTCTATAAACTCATGCAACTAACTCCGTAAATTTCCTGCTTGACGTAGCAGTGACAGATACTAAATGAGCTTTCTAAATTTATGCGGAAAACTCCATGACATCATGTCCACGTGATCATAAATTACCTATCGAATTCACTTGGAATATTTAGTGACTTTCACGATTATCGTAGATAATAAAGATAAACGGAGAATAAGTTTATAAAGGAAAAAGGCTTGCATTCCTGTGGAATGTGAATTGCAAACTTTGAGAGATAAATAACTTTATAACCAATTATAATTTGCTTATGTAGTTTTTTCCTTTGTTAGATTGGTTAAGCTTGAATAACAATAGTTCTAGAGCAAAGCCTATCAACTTATTTTTTATCAAATACTTGAATCTAATACATGGATTTATCTAATACTTATCTTATCTATCACTTTACCTATAGCAAAACTGAATGATAAGTTTAAATTATGTGATCAATAAAAATACACATAAATTTAAGGCATTTTACTTGGTAATTTTGAGGCCTAATTTGTTATTTAACCCAGCATCACTCGCGTGAAAAAATCGACCTAAAGTTTTCCCGCAGAGTGTGCCATATCCAAGGATGTTAACTTTGTGTTTTTACCGTAAAATTTGTATACAAAGGTTAAAAATGAAGAAAAGTAGGAAATACAACATGTTTATTACATTTTTCACAAGTAAATTTAGTTTTCTGTTCTTTTTATAAGGGCATTCAGTGCATTGTTCATACACTCCCTTAATTGCGTCGTGAGTGAGTGTGATGTTTTCATTGGATCTTAATTTTTTTTAAACTGTATCTTTTTCAGACTAAACATATAGGAGTCTATTCTTTAAATTTAAAAAATTTGGAATTTCCTTTATATTTTCTCTTATTTTGTTTTCCAGCAATAGTTTTGTTTTTCAAAAGTCCATCTGAAAGTGGATGAGATGTGTACCGGTTATCTGTTTTAAAATTACGTTCTTCTCAAATGTATTTTTGTGTCTCTATATATAAAACATTTATTTTCAACAGTGTCTCCCTTTTCTAATTATGGATCGATTTCAAAGGAGGAATCATACTTGCTGTTATACTCTTCGTATGATTTTTCCTCATCATAACCGCGAAGAGAATTTCTTCATCCGAAAATACTGCTGTACTATATCTATTAAATACTGTGTTTATTAAATTACTTAAATATCACATTTCTTCATCATAACTACAATAATATGCAATAGCATAAGGAAGATTTAAAACGTGTTCATGCATTCAGAGCTGTGACGGTGATTCAAGCGCAGGGTTTAACATACCCGAAAAAGTGATATCCAAAAATATATATTTATTATTCGCCTACAAGCTAAGTCCTCTCAAAGGATATGACCTTAAATTCAGCTCGAGAAAATATCCATTTTCCAAAAAAGGTTTAGAAGGTGCATTGAAAAAAGTTAGACGGTGGGTATGACATACCCTGCGCGAGTAGTGCCGGGTTAACTTATTGGTGACTAACATGTGCTTTTTATGTTTTCGAATAATTGAAAAATACCATTCGTGGAATTTTCTGCAAAAAGAAGACATCCTTCTGCTGAGCACCTCTCTTCACGTTTGTCTAAAGGATACTTCGTTGTCTACATTCCCCAATAAAGAAGAAAACTAAGCCAACGTGATTGTGTATTATTTGCTGCTCAAAGAGAGACAATAAAAAAAGAAGGTAAGATGAGAAACAAGATTCTCTCTCTCTCTACTGTCCAGGTTGCAATGCTGGGTTATGTGTAGTACCGTGTTTTCGTATTAGTTCATACATGATCAATATTTGATTGATAATTTGATTATAATTTGTGTAAATGCAAAAGATGTAAATTAAATTAATTCAAGATAACAGATTTTTATTCTAAGCTTTATATTTATAGTTAGTTTGGATTGACTACAAAATATAATGATTGCCTTCGTACAGGAAGCCAACTTTACAGGTAAATAACTCATTTATTTAAACGGATTTTTTTTACATTAATATTCAGCATTTTTTTATGCGAATGGTGCTATTAAGTTCAAAATGAATGCATTATTGGAAATAAGCCTAAAAATTAACAATTCTTGATCCATAATTCAGAAATAAAATGAGTCTGGAAGGAATGAATTATCTGATAAGTGATATAGTAGGTTAAAATAGCATATTTCCTTTACCTTTTATTGTTAAATATATTGTTTTGATATTTTGACTCAATTAATATTTCTGAAAAATTGAGTTTCTTTAAGAAATGACCAATCTTTTTTTTTATTTACTTATTCATGGATTTATAGGAAACCGATAAACTTTAATACTTCTCTCTAAAGAAAATCATGAATTAATCAATCAAAAAAAAAATCGCAGGAATGTGTTCAGTGCTTTGATTCTGCATGGTAACTACAACGTAATTTCAGATTAACTACGAAAATACGTGCCCTGATTTGCTAACAAAATTGTTTAATCATTTTCAGTCAATTACTGGCTGATATCCAATTCAATCTTATTCGCAATCAGGGTTTCATTCCATTTCAAACGATTTTGGTGAATTAAGAGGTCACGCCACTGCAGTAGTTAAACAGGATTTGTAACAACAATATCATTAATCTTCCTATTATAAAATGAAATTTCTTTTATAAAGTCTGAAACATTATTTTGTGTTCAACAAAAAGAATTTCTATATGTGCGTTTCTCATTTGAAAGTATTTTTTGGAGTACTTTGATTCTAACTATGAATCGGAAACTAAAACAGTAAACGACTATTTTAGAAAAACACATTTTCATTTTTTATAACTTTTAACAATCAATTTAGGAGCAACAGGTGAAAGATCGTACTATTTTACTATTTTAAATAACGATTATTTTAAATAAAAATATCTCTTACTATTTTAAATAACAAAAATTGAATTCTAAAAGCAACTGCTAAACAAAATTGCGTTTTTGATCTATGGATTAAACAACCGAAGTATAATAAAGATTATTACAAATGAGTTTTAAATATTTTTAAAAAGAAGAAAGAAGACAAGGTAAAAGAATCAACAGTTAATATATTAGTACAATTACAGTTGAATACTTAAAAATTAATCACGGAGATTTCCCTGAAGTATTATCACAATAATGCAAAACACATATGCTTAAATTATTCAAAATCATTTAGTTATCTTACAATAGCAATACGTAACTGAACGAAGTACACCA
>BMAO01009532.1:0-23429 GCA_019973975.1 Trichonephila clavata | reverse complement strand
TAGCTGACCACTTGTGAAGTTCCATTCCAGCACCCCTTAGTAGTGACACTAGTTGTTCTTGGAGTTTTCTTCCAGATTCTAGATCATATGCTCCAGTAAGAAGATCATCCATATAGACATCAGACATTATAACATCTGCAGCTAATGGATATTTGTCACCGTCATCTATGGCAAGCTGTTTCAAAGATCTTGTCGCAAGGTATGGTGCACTCTTGGTGCCATAAGTAACTGTAGTTAATCTGAAAATCTTCACAGGACTGTCAATTTTATCTTTCCAAAAGAATGCGTAATAAATCCCGTTGGGATTCGTCAATCAAAATCATTCTAAACATTTTTTTAATATCTGCTGTTACCGCAAATTTGTGAGCTCTAAAGTTTAATAAAATCGAAAAGAGGTCCCTTTGTATTACACCACCATTCAATTGTAAATAATTTAGCGATTCTCCTGAAGTAGTAGCGGAGGATGCATTATAAACTACACGTAAGGGAGTTGATTTGCTTTCGTGGTGGTACACACCATGATGAGGGAGATAATACACAACATCAGGATCATTATCTTCTACTACTTCTTCCATGTGCCCCATTTCTAAATATTCATGTATAAAATTTCTATATAATTCCAATATTTTTGAATCTTCAACTAATCTTCTCCACAAGGAGTTAAGTCTACGTAATGCCGTTAATTTCGAATCTACCAAGCAACTCGGATCCTTTGACAAAGGCATTTTCACAATAAAACGACCAGTTTCATCTCTATTATAATTATTGGAAAAGTATTCTTCACATAATTTTTCTTCTCTACTCATTGTAGGAATTTCGAAATCAGGACAATTTTCAATTTCCCAAAAGCGTTTGATACTATTATTGAGCTCATTTACATCAGTAACTAGTCCACAATAGCTCTTATTAGTGTAATTATGTGACATGACGCCACTAGCTACGTAACCGAATACTGTATCTTGCAATATCAACTTCCCATCTGCTAGTTTTATTTTCCCATGATTTAGAATTTCAAAGAAAATCTGATTTGATAAAAGCAAATCGATTCTTCCAGGTGAATAGAAATTCTCGTCCGATAACTTTATATATTCAGGAATTTTTATCCCACTAATATCTAATTTATTTGTTGGAGTCAAACCCGTAATTTTCGGAACAACAAGAAATTCCATTAATTTCTGAAACTGTCTATTTTTATTCGAAACGACGGCAGACACCTTCTTTTTTATCATTTGCAAAGTCCCGTTAATACCGCAAATGGAGGTATTTACTCGTTCGCATTGCAATCCCAAAGCCAAGATGGCATCCTGTGATATCAAGTTACTCTGACTCCCACTATCAAGAAGCGTCCGGAGGGGAAAGAGTTCCCCGCGGTTGTTTTGGCAATAAACTATTGCGGTGGACAGTATCACAGTTGAATGACCCTTAGCATGTCCTACGAATTCCTCCCCTTCGTTCTCAAATGATTCAACATAGGGGATAGTTTGCTTGGGCTTGAAACATTCGCTGTTTACATTTAGTGTTGTGGTGCTTTTGGGTTCCAGAGTTGGCAAAGTTTCGCTAATTTGACTCCTTTGGCTATCGAACTTTCTCTCAAAATTTCTACACAAAAGTGAATTGTGCCACTTAGAGCAATTGTGACAATTCCGCGAACTTTTGCATAGAGTTACTCTATGAGAAGAACTAAAACAATTTATGCAAAGATTGTTCTTTTTCACCGAATTAAACCTTTCATAAACACTTAAATCATTAAATTTTTTACATCTAAATACTGGGTGAGGCTGTTGTTTACAAATTACACAGTTTACTGGATCCAATTTAGCTAGAAAAGATTTCGTTTTATAACTTCGTTCCGATGGAACAGCTATTGCATTATTTGTTTGGATGTTTTCTAGTATTAAACAGCGTTTTAACAAAAAATCGATAAAATCGTCCCATTTAGGAAGTTCGGTAGAGGCTAAGTTGAGCTCATAATTTTTCCTTGTTTCCTTATCTAATTTTCTTAAAATTAAATTTATCAATAGTACTTCGGAAAATTCGTTTAGTTCTAATCCTACAATTTTTAAACCTCTTAAATGTTTTTGACAACAATCTATTAAAGTTCTTAAATTTTTAGCTGATTCGTGAGTAAATTTTTCCAATGATAATATTTCATTAAAATGACTATTTATGATCAATTTCTTATTCTCAAACCTCTTTTTCAAACATTCAAATAATGAAGTATATGAATCATCAATTGTAATTACATCCTTAGCTATTCCAGTAAGTGTAGATTTTAAGTAATATAATTTTTGAGAGTCTGTTAAACTATTGTTCGAATCAATTAAAGAAATAAATTGTTCTTTAAAATTAAACCAATCATGATAGGAACCATTAAATCTTGGTAATTGAATATCTGGCAATTTAATATTATTAAATCTCTTTCCACAAGATATAACATCATTATTCTTCAAATCAATTTTTGAAATAATATTTTTAATCCTTACCTGGATATCTTCGCAATCATCTTCTAAATCCAGGATTTCTAATTCAAGTGGTTCCAAGTCACTGTCCTTTAACACTACTTCATAATATTCATTCCGAATATCACTTAATTTGATCCTTAGGCCTTTCAAGGTATCCATTTTCGATTCTAACTTTATTTTATCCTTTTCGTCCGGATTGTTAATGAAGTCTTTTATACGTGTCAGTTGGGCTTTTACTGATCCACGTTTGCGGTTCAACGCAACTAATGCTTCTTTAGACATATTGCTCTATAATTATTCTAAAGATTTTACAAGTACTAATTTTTCTATTGTTCGACAATTCCGCGAGCGGACCAATGTTGCCGATATTGATTAAATGGACTGTAAGTATTATAACAAAATTTTAATGAGCGAAAACGGATCCCAACCATATGGGATCGCTAAACTTTTCGAACTGAATACAAAGGTTACTACAGTTGGCTCGGAGCAAAATCTATTCAAAGAATTCTCGCCAACTGGCGCCAACAATGGAATTGGATACGGGGGGAGCGGTTAGTGTAATGAGTATTAGAAATTCTAGGAAAATTTCAAATAAACAAATTAAAACTACAAATATAGTTTTTAAAACATATAAAGGAGATTCATTAATACCATTAGGATATGTTACTGTAGGGGTACAATATAAAAATCAAAAAGTAAACTTGAACTTATACATTGTGAAAGAAAACCTAGATACTATTCTGGGTCGGGAATGGCTCTATAAAATTCATTTAGATTGGCCGGCTATTAAAGCTATTAGAGCAAAAACCGAACAAAATTTAAATGACATTCTAAGAGAGTATAAGGATATTTTCGACGATAAAATTAGGAGAAATAAGCAATTCTGAGGCTAAATTAAAACTCAGACCTGGAGTAAAACCTATATTTTGTAGGGTTCGAACAGTACCCTTTGCTCTAAAAGGTAGAGTTGAAAACGAAATTGACAGACTTGAAAGAGTTGGTATCAGAAAAAGTCGAAAGCTCTGAATGGGCAACCCCAGTAGTTCCTGTTGTTAAAACCGATGGTAGAGTATAAGATTATGTGCTGATTATTCAGTAACCCTGAATCCAAATTTAATTGTCCCTCAGCATCCTTTACCAAGATTGGAAGAAATTTTTGGTAGTTTAAATGGGTGAAAACAATTTACAAAATTAGATTTTAAGCATGCATATTTGCAAATGAAAGTCTATCCCGAAAGTCAGAAATTAATGACTATAAATACCCAGAAGGGATTATATGTTTGTAAAAGACTTACGTATATATATATATATATATATATATATATATATATATATATATATATATATATAATATAAATTAAATAATCTCTTAAATTTGTAAAAAGTTATATAACAGTTAAATAAAAAAAGTTTTTTCAGTTATACAGTTTATAGATAGATGGCGCCTCTAGCTAAGTAATTTTGTAATAATATATTTTATTAAAAATTAATCGTTTATGTCTGGATGGTATTTTATTTTCTATAAATTTTAAAATAAAATATAGAAATTTTAAAAGTTATATATATATATATATAGTAATATTGCTACTTTATAATACATAATAATTATATGCGTTACTGTTATTGTCCATAAGAAGCGAATATGTATTCACATGGTAAGTCTATTAGTTTGGCTTTGATTTTAAATATTTTAGTAATTATTAAAGGCTATAACATTATAGTATTACATTAATAGATTATGGTTTTATCTATAATATAGTTAAACTTCTCTAGAAATTTATTGCTTTCCCTATGGCCCAGAATACTGGCAAATTCAGGTGAAGGCTGGCTGGCCAGAAAACTTTGTTTAAACCTGCATTCCTAGTTCCTAAGGCTGGGAGTTTGCTATTAGTATTTCTGTGGTTAAATCTTTTCTATTATGACGATAGTTATCTTAGGTATATAACTATTTTTAGTATATTTTTGAAATATATATATATTATATATATGGATTAAATAGGGCACCTGCTATTTGGCAGCGCTATGTTGACGGACTATTTCAGGGTATGGATGGTGTCAAAGTATTTATGGATGATGCTAGAATAACTGGGAGCGATGAAATTTCGCATTTTAGAGGAATTTTTTAAGAAATGTAGAGAACACGGGTTAAAGCTTAATTTAAATAAAAGTAAGTTTTTCCAAAACGAAATAAATTTTCTTGGGCATAGAATCGATTCAAAAGGGTTACATAAAAACTAACGAAAAAATCTCAGCCGTTGTTAATGCTCCTGTACCCAAGAATGTTAACGAAGTAAAAAGTTTCTTTGAGTTGTTTAATTTTTACGGGAAATTTTGTGAAAATTTAGCTACTATTGCTAATACTCTTAATAATTTGACAAAGAAAAATGTTAGATTTTTATGGTCGAATTATTGCCAGGTTGCCTTTGAGCAAATAGAGAACGAAATTTGTTCACCTAAAGTTTTGGTGCATTTGATCCTAACCTACTTTTAACTTTAGCTAGTGATGCATCTCCAGTTGTGTGGTATTGGTTGTGTTCTTTCACACGTATATCCAGATGGCTCTGAACGTCCGATAGCGTTCGCATCAAGAATTTTATCTGGGTCCGAGAAAAAATACTCCCAAATTGATAAAGAAGCTCTTTCAATAGTTTGGGCAGTAAAAAAGTTTTATCTATATTTGAAAGGTAGAAGATTCACTTTGATAATGATCACAAACCTTTGGTAGCTATTTTTGGTTCAAAATGAGGTTTACCAGTGTTGGCAGCTACCAGGCTTTTACATTATGCGCTAATTTTTCAGTCATTTGAGTTTGATATAATATTCCGTAAAACGATTGAACACGGAAATGCAGACTTTCTTTCTCGGTTACCAAAAACATCGGAAGAGCTTGAGGTTAAAGATGACATCACAATATTTCAGATGTCTCAGATTGAAGCATTACCTGTTACTTCTAAGGAGTTACGATAGAAGACGGGTAAAGATATAGAGCTGGGTCCACTCTTAAAAGCCTTAAGGGAAGGTAAAGATTTGCAAGGAAGGGAAGCCCAGTATACCATTGAGTATGGTTGTATTATGTACGGACAAAGAGTCTGTATTCCAAGGAAATTTCAAAATAATATTCTGGAAGAATTACATGCTGGTCACTTAGGAATAGTAAAAATGAAGGCTATAGCTAGATCGTTTGTCTGTTGGAAAAATATACATAAAGATATTGAAGAAGCCGCAA
Organism: Trichonephila clavata; assembly: GCA_019973975.1. NCBI lineage: Eukaryota > Metazoa > Arthropoda > Arachnida > Araneae > Nephilidae > Trichonephila > Trichonephila clavata. The sequence continues at coordinate 17,741 of BMAO01009532.1, read as the reverse complement.
AAAACTGTGTCGATTGTGTTAGATATAAGGCTGATCCCACAAAAGCTAAAGTTCACTACTGGGAATATCCCAGTATGCCCTGGGAATTCCCATGTAGATTTTGCTGGAGCAATTTTGAACACGCGTTTTTTCTGATTGTTAACGCTCATTCCAAATGGTAAGAAGTATATCCTATGAAGGTAACCACAACCAAGAAAACCATCGAATGTCTTGAGATAGTTTTGCAAGATTCGGATTTCCTAGGGTACTTGTCAGCGATAATGGATCTCAGTTTACATTTTATGAATTTCAGCGATTTATGCAAAGAAATGGAATTAAGCACAAAACTAGTGCACCTTTCAAACCTTCTAGTAATGGACAAGCAGAACGCTATGTTGTTACTTTAAAGCAGTCATTAAGAGCTATGCATAAATATACGAAGGTACTATACAACAGAAATTAAGTACATTTTTAATGCAATACCGAAAAGCTTCTAATGTAACTACAACACATAGTCCAGCCATGTTATTTTTAAAGAGACATTAGAACCAGGATAGATTTACTTTTACCTGAATTGAAAACGAAAATTCAGGATAAATTACGAGATAGGAAAATTGATGTTGGAGATCGAGTGGCTGTGAGAGTTTACAGAGCAGCTAATACTAGATGGAAGTTTGGTACCATTGTAAACCAGGATGGCGTGCTCCACTACATCATTGATGTTCAAGGAACCTTGATGAGACGACATGTTGATCAGATCCGTCCAGTGGGTGATCAAGTGCAAGAAAACATCATCCAAATTATTCACCAGAGATTTCCGTCAGCAGAGGTTCAAGAAAACAACCCAAATATTCAGCATGCAGAAACGGCGGAAGATGTTTCTAAGGATCTGAACAAGGAATTGGGTTCATCTTCCGTACAAGAAGTGCCATCAACTGATGTTGCGGTTCCAGATGTATCACAGTCTTCAGCTAAAGAGACTGACTCCGAGACGAGGAGTCCACCAGTTCCAGAGAAGCCATTTCCTAGGCATTCCGGGCGAATCAGGCGACCTCGGGAGAGACTTGTTCTTTAAGGAGGGAGGAGATGTGGTATATTTAACTGCAACTAGTTATAGAGACTGTTAACTGTGACTGAGCGGAGGCACTGTATATAAATACCACGCAACTATGAGAAAGGTATCTGTAAATATAAATGTGTTGTACTGCGCGGTAAGATCGTTATTAAACTAATTTAATAAGTAATATGTGCATCTAATTATGTTTGAAACTCATAAAGATAGTAATATGCCTGTAAATAATGTAAAAAATATTAAAAATTAGTTTTAAACAAATTTTTTTACACATTAGTTGTTCTTTCATAATGCAATCATTTTGACTGTTTTTGGGAAATATAGATATATACTAAATTTCAGTCTTTCTAGTGTTAAATGATCTTATTCAACCCACTAAAAAGTCATAAAAATGTAATAAAAAAATATATATATATATGGGAAATAACAGAATTTTCACAGCTGTTAACAGCCAATCCCTTTCATGTAAATAAGCTACAAGGTTTCATAAATATATTAAAGATCTATTATTTGCATAATATTTTTATAATCTCCAATTTTCTTGACGTTCTTCCGCATCATTAATCACCCACATTCCTGGAAATAATTATTTCTTGAAATCATCTATTTAAAATTTATTTTAGTAGGAAAAATCATCGAGATATATTTCCTCACATTCATTGATGTGATACAGACTACGCTATAGTGTATACTAACCACTTTTGTGATAAGTGAGATTACTTTCACGAAAAGATTATTTCATCAATTAAACGTAGAATAAAGTATACTCTTATCCATTTATCTCGCAATTACTTTAACTAACAAAACTTATCACCAGCTTATTCCTAACAAATAGAGAAAAAGAGAAATGAACGTTTTGATATTGATTAAAATCCATTCCAATATAAATATTGATAAAAAATAGAATAATAAGGAAAAATTTGAGTAATAACCATTTAGTTATACTTTTAAGTATTTCAATATTCCATTTCAAATCCTTGTAAGAATAAGGTATCTTCAACTTAATATCACATTTTTTACATACATTTTGTGTTATAAGTGATTTTTTTTATCAAATAGTATGAGTGTTATACAAACTATATTATACATATTTTATAAATATCAGTTTTGAATAACATAAATATAAATTTAAAAATCTAAAGTTTAAAAAGAAGATTGTAAAGTGTAAATATTATGATAATTAATTAATTGCATTTTTATAAATACATACACATACATTACCACACGTATATATAAAAATTTTGCATACTTTAATTTTTTTGTGTATTTAAAAAAATATGTATAAACGGCCCTTACAGCATGAAATAAATTTAATCAAATACATATATATCTGCAAAAAGATAAGCAGATCTAAGATCTAAGAGCATAGTATAAAAATTCTCATCTCAGCAAAATTTCCTTTTTCGCCTTGAATAAAGAACAAGATAACAAACACGTCTTTCCATCTTTCCTGATTTAGTATCCTTGCTGCAGATGTTATGTTTTGTTTTATAATGCACTAGGATGTTTGCGAAACATAGCTCCAAGAGTGAATATTCGATGAAGAAAAACATACAATTTCCAATTTTTCTCCCAAAGCGATCAGTTATATAATTCTAGGATCCATAATTTACGTTAGATATGTATGAAAGTAAAAGTACTTTAAAAGAATTAGTGATTTTGATGATTTTTTATATTGAAAATATTTTTCTTACAATCAGATACGAAACACTACAAATAGAGAATCTACACAATAAAGGGTAGAATATAAATTTTAAATAAAAATAAAGTTTAAGACAAAGTTGTTTTATATTTCATATATTTTCAAGGACACCTTAAATAATCTTGGCATTTTAAATTTGAAACAGTTTTGAATACAAATTAAAATATTTCATTCAACATAAGTATTAAAATATTTATTATCTTAAATCAGAAATTAAGATTCATGGATACAAAACTGTATTAAATTTTAGAATGTGCATTATATATGTATACATAAATCAGTAAAATTTCAAGATTAGAGTAAAATCAAAAATAGAATTCTTAATCTTTTTTAATACACAATAAGCAATTTGGATATTTTCAACTAAATTATCTCTTAATTTTATGTAAAAATTAATTATGTCATTATGTGTTATAAACACATAATAGTACTAATTAATTTTATGGTTAATCTTGTATTACAAGAAAATTTCATTGCTTTTGATCAGAGAGTATTTATAAACAGATCAGGGAGCTACCTCAAATACAAATACAGGTTAGATATACAATTATTAGCAGGACTCTCAAGGTGGACCTGCTAGTAATTGTTTACCTAACCTGTATTCGCATTGTTTTTAAATTGATCATATTGTTAATAAAACTTACTTGCTTTATCGTTATAGATGTTCTAATAGTTTTCGGTATAAATAATTAACTCAAACTAAATATTGCTTTCTATACTAACTATCTCAACCTCCTAAAAACTAACCTTAATTCTAATATGGTGGAATTCTTGGATTTAAACTTGCATCTGTGAACAATAATGTAGTCAGTAACATTTTTGACAAAAGGGGTTCTTTTATATTCCATGTAATTAAGATTTCTGTATGGAACAGCAATTTGAATTTATTTAATTAAAGAAATATTAATTTGATTTTTTTTACTTAGGAATGATAACATAACTACCCACATAATAGACAAATTCAATAATATTAAGAAATTATTCCAATGCCGCTTAGATCATGACAACACTTTTGACTTCTTAAAAAATTATATTCATCCCAAATTTGTCTTGTTACTTCTGTCTCCAAATCCACCACACTAATATGATCTCAAAGTCCGCATGTTAGTCGTATTGCAGGGAAGATTCTGTTATAACGCTTTTATATTTTTTCTACACTCATCTTGAACATCTTACACATTTAATAATTTCTCCATTTTTGACAACCAACCAAATTATAGCCTACCAAATTTGGTTATTATCTCTCTTGGCATCTATCTTTGCAGGTTGGTTTAAAGGATGCGTTTATGTATACTTTGGATTTATACTCACAGTCAATAGTAACTTTTCATTAATTTCAAGACTCTTGGCTCTCTCGGGAAACGTTCTGTGGGTGGAATTTTAGTAAAATTCTTTTTTCGAAGAATCCTTTTCTTAGGTATTTGTTTCTTTCTTTTTTTTTGTTTCTGCTTTACGATTTTAGGAGAATTGGTTGTAGAATAATAGTTGGTTATACTTTCTCATACTTTCTGTGAGTTTCTACATTCTTTGAATCATTATATTTTATTTGGCTTTTCCTACCGATTTGCAAAGGGGAAAGGTTGGCGTCTTCAAACTAGTTTAACTCCACTTATTCGTTTCTAAGTCCGAAATTGCTTGTTCAATTGATAGGTCCTCGTTTGAATTCCTTTCATTGATTAAAGCTTTTCATTTATCTCTTTTTACATTAATTGTTATCATGTTCTTTGTTCTTTTTTCCTTTTATTATGTCTTACTTTTGATATATTATATAGTTTTCTTTCATATATATATATAAAGATTCATACTCTGCTGTTTGTAAAAAATGTAACACCTGAAGTAATCATCATAATTAAATGAAATCTGCTGCAAATATCAATTATGTTTCGTAAGATAGTACAGTTTTTTAGAGCCGCCAAGCACGCGTAGCGTGCGCAGCGCTAGCTCAATTGATGCTGAAAGTATATAAATAGAGGGCTGTAGCGAAACGTTGAAAACAATTAATGATTTTTTTTTTGTTAAAGGCAAATGATAAGTGTGACCTAAGAATTCCTCCTCAACGAAATAAGGAGAAATTCCACCAACTTATGGAGTTTGAACGGGACAGGATTATCGGTCTTCGAGAAAGAGGATTTTCCAATCACGCGTGAGTGAGTGAATATTAACGTCGCACTGTTCAGCAACACGAGGGCTTTTGGTGACGGTCCGCGTAATTTTCAAACATGGTCAAGTGACACGGACGACACCTGAGCTGGCACCCCCCTCTCCTAATTGTCTTTCAGATGAATCAAGCTTCAGTTCGTGGGACCATGATGGCCGCATTCGTGTTCGACGCTATGCCGCGGAACTCTGCTTTCCAGAGTGCATTATCGAACGGCATAGTGGCCTAACACTCGGAGTTATGGCTTGGGGTGCAATTTCGTATCATGTACGATCCAAATTACTACGAATTGAGGGCAATCTCAATAGAAACCGGTACGTCCATGAAGTGCTACAGCCCGAAGTCATTCCCTGAAGCTATCCTTCAGCAGGATAATGCACTCCCACATGTTACAAAGACTGTTCGGGATTTCTGTTCAGCCCAAAACTTGCAACTTCTTCCTTGGCCAGCTTATTCGCTGGATATGTCACCTATTGAACACGTGTACGGTTTGGTTGGTTGGCGTCTCGCTCGTGATCCGCGTCCTGTAGCTTCAAAAGATGAACTTTTGCTGCTCAAACAAGCAATAGGGAATTCTCTTCTACAAGCAGACATTCAAAATCTGTTTGACTCCATGCTACTTCGTATGACATCACTCATTGCAGCGCGTGGTGGCTACACCAAATACTAATTTCGGAGACTTAATATTGCTTTTTTGCTTTGAAAATTTTGTCATTTGTTCGTACTCATACAAGTCGTTTGTGCATTCAATTTCTTTTCATTCTGATAATTACACTCATGTCCATGAATTAAGGATAATTCAGAATCACACAGAAATTGAACTCTAAAATAAAAACTTGACCTGTAGAATTATCACACACATCTAGAAGAAGAATATGCAAACTACAGGAAACCACCAGATGGCGCGGATAGTACGTCACAATGATGAGAGTGTAAGAGAGGGGTATATAAGGAATGGTGACAAAGAAGTAAAATTATTCATAAGCGCTTTAAAAGCCTTTCAGTGCAATAACCGCATAGTTATGGCACAAAGGAAGCATTTGGATGATTTTTTCATGGTAGAATTATCGGACGACTGGAATGTGGGTGTGCACAGCTTGAAGTATCCGAGGAACTTGGAATCGCACAGAAAGTCATCTCCAGGCTTTGACAACGATTCCAAGATGATGGTAATGTGAGTAGATGTTACAGCACAGGTCGCCGCCGAGTTACAACGCCGAATGAGGACCGGTATTTGGCAGTTACTGCCAAAATAAACAGACGGAGCACAGCATCAGACCTGTCTCGTCAGCTTTCTTCAGCTACCGGTACGACAGTTTCAAGGCAGACCGTGTACATACGCTTAGGGCACATTGGTCTATATGCTCGTAGGCCTGTCAGATGTGTTCCCCTTACCGCAACTCACTGTCGCCTGCGATTAACCTGGAATAGAGCGCATGCATTGTGGACACCGCAACAGTGGTCTTGTGTGATGTTTTCCGACTAGTCCAGGTTTAGTTTGCAATCTGATTATCGCCGGACTTTCATATGGAGAGCGCCAGGTACCCGTTACCACCAAGAGAACACCATTGAACGACACCGGTACAGTGGTGCAGGATGGCTCGTTTGGGGAGGAATTATTCTTGGTTCCAGAACTGACCTGCATGTTCAGAGTGTAACGATGACAGACCACATCTATCGGGATGTCATTCTGGAACAACATGTACGTTTGTTTCGGGGCTCCATGGGTGCTGAATTTCTGTTTATGGATGACAACGCCAGTCCTCACCGTGCAAACATTGTAGACGAATGCCTTCAATCGGAGGATATCACCCGTATGGATTGGCCAGCATACTCACCGGACTTGAATCCAATAGAGCATGTGTGGGATATGCTTGGATGACGAATTGCAGCCCGTCAACCCCCTCCCACCTGTCTACCGGAACTTCGGAGGGCATTGCTTGATGAGTGGTGTAATATTCCCTAAGATCCGATTGATAATTTAATATGCATCATGTGTAGGCGTTGTAAGGCCTGTATTGCAACGTCCGGGAGGCATACTCCGTATTAACCATCATACTAACCATGTTATACTGTTTTTTGTAAATAGGTTCTTTTTTTGAAATTTTCTCCAGGGAGATATCAAACATGTAGCATCTTTTTTGCTCTTTAACTTTTGTTTAATAAATAGACTTTACAAATAATTCAAATTTGTTTTGCTTCTGTCTCATTCTTTGCCTGAACTTCATTATCCTAAATTTATGGACATGAGTGTACTTCATGGCATTGGATTTTTTACAAACAACAGTATATATATATGTTTGTGTGTGTGTGTTGTTAGAAGCATTAGTTTGATAAAAATTGGCTTTCCCACTTGAAATCTTGAGAAATTTACATCCGTTTAGCTTTAAAATTTAGAAACAAACGTTTAGCTCCAAATGGGAATTTAGCATCAAATAATTGACTGTGGAACACTTAGAAACAGTGTTTAGTGTGATAATTTTGAATTCAGTCAACAATTCTTAAAAAATAAATCCTAGTAAAAATTTAATTTGAATAAGATCCAGAATTCTTACTGAATTTATTTAAATTCTCAATAAAAATCCCATCAAATAATGTAGTATTACAATATGTTTAATAATAATTGATGCTTTTGTGTTTGTGAATAGCATCAAACTATATGTAATAAATAATGCATAAGTATACGTCTATAAATTTCAATACAAAGTATGCTACAGACAAGTGATAAAAATATACCTTATTCCAATAGATGGAAGTAATTAAATTTAAAAGGAAAGAAATTTGAGACTTACTAAATAGTGATGCTATTTTTGAAAATAGCCTGGAATTAATTTCGACACACACACACACTCTTGCTATGTATCTATAAATTCACAAGAAAAAAAAGCTAATTTTTTGAATGCTTTAAGCTTTATTTATTTATTTGTACTTTCTTCCACGTTGCTGTTTTCGTTAAATAAATCATTCTTTTAGGTTAGTAATTAAAAATTGCTCCTTTATCGGAAACCAAAAATAAATCTAGTAGGAACAAATATTTGCATAATTTGAGATATCCCTCCCTTCCTTTTTTAAATTGCAATTAAATATAAGCGTGAATCATACATTCTAAATATAAAAATGCATTATTTATCTAAGAATAATTATATGCCTTACACACACACGAAGACAAATTATTTTTCTGTAAAGGAAAATAAATTAATTTCAGGATTTGACTTCAAGTTAAAGAAAATTATTTAAACTAACTAACTAAACGTAGAGAAGATTAGTACGTTGACTCATTAAGTTATATAATATTTTGCCTTTTTTAAGTCCATTTCTCGTAATATATAATTTTAAATAGAAAAGAAAAATCTAAATTTAAACTATATGTTATTTTTACTCGAATAGGAGCAGATAAAAAAGGCATTTTAGCATAAACAAATAATGATTTTTACATATACATTAGAATTGTGGTTCATTTTGGGGAACACAATTTATTGGGGTCTCTTACTTTTATCCTAAAGACTACAAATTATCTTCGTAAGAATTCGAACAGTGGAATTTTGATGTAGATCCGTTATATGACTTGTTTATAACTGTTTTTATAAAGAAATACGATGAAAAAATTTCTGTGTATTGCTTCTAAAGTATTTTATTTTTGTTACTTATACTTTTTAATCATAAATATTTTGTACTAGATTTATTTTTACATACACTGATGTAAAAAATTTGCAACAACAAGAAAAAATTATCTTATATTAATGAAACTTCGGCAATACACTTGTCTAGGTAATACATTTAATTGATTAAAATATGAAGATCACAGATTAACTTTACCCGAGAGAAGCTATTTCTCAAATGTACAATGTTGGAACATTAATAACCGGTTAAACTACTAGAATTTTCAATGCAAGAATGCCAACGAGCATGTAATGCGTCGTAAAGTTACGGAGTATCAGTTTGTGGTATGGAATTTCATATCTGTTGTACTGAGCCAGTCAGTATAAGGTCGCTCAGCTCTGGTTGAGGTTGATACTGATTTTTCCGTTCAATGATTTCCTGTTTGTGCTCAATTGATGAAAGATCTGATGATTTAACAAACCAAGCCAACATGTCGATACATCATAGAATCGGGTTTTTTATAACATCAATATGAGGGTGCATCTGGGAAAACATGTTATTGAATTTGTTCAAAAACGGTAACGCATTAGTTTGAATTCTAGACCGACGTATAAGTTTATAGTAAGGATGCCTGTAATAACAGAAAGAGTGCTCCTGCTATGCCAGAAAATTGCTCAAAGACCATAACTCCATTTAGGAATCCAGTGTATCTAGGTACCAGAAAGGTTGTTTGGTGGCGATGAACTTGCTTTCTGAACGATACACAGTCATCACTAGCACCAAGACTGAAACAACTCTCAACGGAGAACACAAGTCATTGCCACTACGCCCTCCAATGAGCTCTAGCGTGGCATCAAGGAAGTCGTTCAGTGATTGAGAGCTAATGGTATAAAGCTCCAGAACGTCTGGTTCACAGCTATTCCTCAAACAATTGATTCGTTACAATTAACTGTAGCGCTTGGAAAAACTATAACAACTGTAGAAAATGCACTACGATGCTCCGTAGCCATGCTGCGAATACGGTGGTTTCCTCGATCAATGGTGACCTTGGATCACGCGGATTTCTTGAGATGGTGCTTTTCCAGGATCACTGCTGCAACAATTATGCTCAGTTGGTACATTCCTGTGAAATCTTCCACCAATTTCATTTAAAGAAAATTCACCTTTTTTCAGCTTCATTACAAAACCTCGTTCTAACACTGAGTTTTTGTTAATGTCTTCTTCGTCTTCTTAATGCATTCTTGACTCTATCATAAATTTTCTCAGTCAAATCTCAACGATAAATACCATTCACATACTTTACAGAGCATATTTAAACTATGCATGATCCGCCTATTCAAAGTGGCGCTACTAGCACCCCACGTATGTACCTAACGCGAAATTTGAATCAATGTAGGCTTTCAGACGTACAAATACACCTATTAAATTTCATTTGCCTACAACAGATTCTTAATGGTGTTGAAATTTTTATTTCCTTCTGTGTGTTAATTCATAAATTTATCTTAGTTCACATTCCAAATTACCCATTGGAAAAAAAATATTGTTAGTGTATATAAGAATAAACAAGTTACGTTATATGAATATAAGGTATAAAATAAGGATAAGGATAAGGTATAATTGGATTTCTTTAAAGACTAAACACCCTACCTCACTTGCATCCGCTTGAACAGTTGCTGCCTTGCACTCGCTACAGCAGACTTTCAATGTGTTTGGCAAGATGTTAAAACCATTAAAACTGTCTAGCTATTGAGATGACATTTCTCATAGGTTCCCAAGTAACATGTATAAAATTCAGCTTTTATGTTATAACGAAAGTATGTTACAGTTCTTTAAAGTTTAGGGGTGTCTAGAAGGTGGGTTGCAACTATACTAAGTGTCCGACAATGAGTGGCGTAATTCTTAATATTATTCCGAAGAAAATATAAAAAAGATTGAGCTTTATACTTTATAGAAATTTATAGGTACTATTTTATACACCTTTACTACCTGGCACCTGCCCAAGTAACCACAATCCAAACTCCATACTCGCTGATCAATCTAACCTGAGTTGGTGACATTGGCAGATAAATTTTCAGCTTTTTTAAAATAACGAAGGTCTGGCCGTCGTGGGCTCTTGGGCCAAAATAACTGTCAACCATATATGCATTGTGGAGGATCAGCTTTATTATCTATGGAATGACACCAAATGCAATTGCATGATAGAGATGTGTGAAACAGACTCTTCATTGAAATCAATACCCCTCCCGTTCACTGTTTTTTAAAGGTGTTGGCAGCAATGATTGCTTTACGGAACGCTTTCGCAGAATTTATGCACTCTCGAAATTCAATGTATAAGCATTTCAGACAATATATGTGTGATCCAGCAACGACCTTTAACTGCCTCAACGACGCTATTATCTGTCAATTAAATACTGCAGTATCTTTCCTACTACTTTTGTTTTATTCCAGAATCTCATGGATCTTGAATGGAAAGAGTTAAGAGGTTAGTAGCATATATATTTATACATAAAACAAAATCAATAATTACATACAGATATGAAAACAATATTAAATTTTTGTAAGTTATCAGATAATGTCAAACCGGAGACTTAAACAGAATTAAGTATAAAGTGAAAATAAACAGCATAAAATGTAAAAAAGGACATTAATAGGGTATGTGATCCCCCTCATCTTTATGCAAAGTTTACACCTTCTGGCCATGCTTTCAATTAGGTGGTCAACCATCGCAGAATTAAACAATCGTCATTCTTCTTGTGGAGCAGTTTCCAGCTCTATAAGTGTGGCTGGAGGAGGGAAACGTGAAGATACAGCACGGCCGAGAGCATCCCAAAGATTTTCAATGGGATTAAGGTCGGATAAATATGCTGGACACGCCATACGCGCAATCCCTTTAATCTCCAGGTAGCCTTCGACGATCTCAGCTCTATGGGGACGTGCGTTATCGTTCATTTAAACAAAAGTAGGGCCAAATGCTCCCGCGTACAATCTCACAATAGGTTCTAAGACTTCATCTCGTTACCGGACAGCCATCACAGAACCCCGTTTAAAGATGTGCAGGTCGGTGCGGTATCCTGATGAAATCCCTGCACACACCATAATGCTTCCGCCTCATAATGCGTGATGTTCTATGATGTTTTGGGGCTGATTGCATGTTCCTTGTTTACGCCATATCCTTATACGCTTGCCATCTGGCTCCAGAGCAAATCTTGACACATCAGTAAACATGACATTGCCCCAGTCAGACACAGACCAATTGCCATGTGCCCGACACCACATTAATCGTGCCTCTCTTGATTGGACGGATAGAGGAACACAAACTCGAGGTACCCGGGCATACAGTCCATTTATATGTAATCTTCGGCGTACAGTAGCTGTAGATATAGCCTTATCAATGGACGCTGTATAACCATAGATGTCACACGTGTGGAGGTCTCTCTGCGTTTCCGCTTGGCTACAATAGCAATATATCGATCTTCCGCGGGGTTTGTAACCCTTGGGTGACTATCTACGGGCCTTCGGACAACTGTCTGTGTGGTTTGGAATTGTTTCCATAAACGTGAAATTACAGAATGATGAACGCCGAAGAAAAGATCAACATCTGTGATCGACTGTCCTGCTCCCCACAGCACGCCAGCGCTCAGAATCTTCAATTCGTTTTCTGGAAGCCATAGAAACAAGTATGCCTTGAAAACAAATTATACGAAAGCTGTTATTGCCTTCTATCAGCACTTACAATCAACTTCTGTAACCCTTCATAAAGCTGGCTTCTTATAAGACTGCCCTTTTTGCATATTTCTTTACATGAAAGCACGATTAGCTGTTACCTATCATATTTGCATACATCCATATACCTCTGCATTGAATTGCCTCCTTTTCAATTCTGATTGGCTTCCGGAAATTAGCATTTTCCTCTCCGTGCTTAACTTTTAGAAGTGAGTGTATGATGTCATTATATACTCAGTTATTGATTGATTATGTATCTTGGCTCAGCAGATACAGCCCTGTAACTGTTTGTGTCAACGTCAACTTAATCATGCAGCATATCTATGTAATTAATTACGTATGAGGATCATTTGTAAATAAGTATTTTACAATTTGGCTAAAGCCATAAGTTTGAGTTGAAGCATCAAACATTTAAGCGTTTTATAGGTAAATTGATGGAAATAGTTTCCTAATATTTTACTCTCATGTAGAATATTCCTCCTTATCTTTACACACACACACACACACCACACACACACACACACACACACACACACACACACACACCAGTTGTGTTATCTCTTTCGATAACTGGTATTATCCAGTCATATTTTGCGTACAGCATTACATGCTCAAAGATATAGTGATGATATCTTAAAACCCTTCATGACTCTTTTCAACATGATCATAAAATGTCTGTATGGTCTGCATATCTCTAGGCTGCTCTAGTGCTATTTGAATAAAAATAGCTATTTTCTTCAAAATACATTCTTTGTAAAAGTTGGTAACATAATTTTTGTTGATTTAAAAAAAATAAGCTGATATTTGACTTTCTGCATATATTTTACAGTTTTATTTTATTTAATTTCCTTTGATCGTTTCATATCAAATAAAATAACCATCTGTACTATTTTTCTTCTTATAAATGCTTAAAACTTATTTTTTACATATAATTCTTATATATTAATGAATGCCTTGATACAAAACATTCATTTACTGTTCGTGTATCTCCAGATTTGAGTACTTTAGATAAGTAATATTCAATAAATATCACATCTTTCAAATATCACTTTAAATTCAACTTTCAGTCACCATTTCCTACTTAATTTCAGAAAATATCTCTTCAACAATAAATCAAACACAATTGTCTAGGCAGTCAGTCAAAATGGAAGAGGGATGCAAAACGGCGAGAGTTTTATTTGTGAGAACTCTCAGTAAGCCCACATTTGTGGTGTGTGCCACTTTATTACTAGCCATTAGTAGTAGAAAATTTGTAGTGAAAAAAGACAACTTTTTTTCTGCCGTAATCTCTTGGAGAATATTCAACCGTTCACTAAATGAGCTTTTATTGCTTTCCGCCATTAACTTGATCATGATTGTCAATGAATAATGAACAGCCTTTTCCTTGTGAGAATTGAAAACTCGTATCGCTGATTCGGCGCAATGTAATTGTGTTGGGACTATTTGTATGGATATCGTTATTTGAAAAGCGATTACGAAAGATAGGCTCTCATCTTACTTTAATCGTTAAGTATTTGACTTGAATCATTCAGAACTAAGTAAGTGGTATTTTTTTCTCATTTTAGAGTAAATAATTTCTCTTCATTTTACTTTATAATCCTTATAAAAATTTAACAAAAATGGATTATGTAGATTGTGTTAAAAAGTTTTAACTCGGATTGGCTTGAATGGAAATTTTTGTTCCAAATGTGTACAAAGGTTAAGAGAAAAAAATGACATTGTGGATTGTCTGTTCTGATATACATCTGCCCATTACCGAAGTAAAAATATGCCTTCCTCTTTTTCCTGATATGAGCTATGAATACATTTAAAGTAATTTTGCTTTTATTTACCGTAAAATCCGGTGTATACCTTCAAGCTGCAATTTTTTTTAGGTATATTCGTCGTATAATGCGCACCCCTTTTCTTACCAAGATTCTTGGAAGGTACGTGTGCAATTCTCTTATGTTTTGAATTTATTTATTCGGGGGGTTATTCCTCAAGCTTTAGGGGAAAAAATGTAAACTTCTAAAACAACAACCGATTAAATTCTAAAAAATGCTCGTCATTGCTTTAAAAAAAAAAGAACATTATTTTAATAAGCGTAGAATTCTAATTTTCTTCTGTGCTCACACACACATTTTCTTTTCTTTTGAAAACTCTCATTTTTATACCCGTCGCAAAACACACACCCGTAAATTTCGATCTAATTTTTTGTGTTAAAAGTATGCGTTATATCCCGGATTTTACGGGAAATTAAAAATTAATGTGTCAATTAAGTAAAATATCATTTTCAATTATATTTTTCATTTTTTGCCGAGTGATCAGAAAACAGATTATCTAATAAATAACTAAGAAAGTGACAGAAATAAAAAAGTGCATATTTGTGTATAAATTTTTAAATAATCGTAATAAAGTTCTTCCTCAATTAGTTTCTACAATATTCAGTATTAATATTTTACTTGAAAATAATTTATTAATTATGTGACTACCTATACTACTACACCTCCAGTTAAATATAAGAGTTAATAGAGATGAATGTAAATTAATATAATTATACTTACATTTAAAAACGTTTATATTTATTAAAGAATCTATGGTTATTTAGATATTAAAGCGTATATTAAGATGCATATTTGCAGAAATCTTATAACTGAATTTGAAATACGTATACACACATGTTAATCACTAAAGTCTTTTTTTTTTCAAATATATTGTATAAATATTTAAAAGTTGATAATTTTATTTTCTTTCTAAATGCTTCTGTAATGCACAGAATCTGATTTCACTTAAACATAATTCTTGATGCTATCTTCTCTTTTACTTGATTTAACCCCTTAACTGCAGATTAAAAGAAACGCTATTCGTTCTGCAGACCCAAGCAGTGCGCACGCGTACAGTGTATTGAAGGGAGAAAGACAAAATTGCAAGTAAGCAAATTTTTCTCTGTAATAAATATAATTTTGCAAACACTGTGAATGCCATTTTATTGTATTCCAAATACAACGGATAAATTTTAAATAGAGCAAGCAGCACAAAGCAAAGAATCGTACTTTGGTTGGACGAATATATGTGTCCGGGGCACTTAACGCAAGGGTTAAGCGAGACGCGGTTAAATAAGGGAAACGATTTGGCGGAGGCCATTAATCCCTTAAATGGCGATGAAATGCTAAGAAGTTCAACCCTAATGCCCCCATTTTCCGCTCATGCGTGCGTTGTTCGCGTTTTATTGGGGGGGAAAGAAGAAGCGTGTTTTTTTACCTAAAAATTTTTTACTTTCACTTTAAAAAAAATAAAATATTAAAACAAAAATACAAAATTTAATGTCCGGTATTACAATGTAATAAAAAATTATTACTTGTCTGTTGTGCGTTACATCATGATGAACACATAAACTAGCATCCCATTCAGTTTATTGCCATCCCATTATCCAATTGTCAGACTTAGTCGTACAAAAAAATTTAAAAGGCTTCTATTACACACGGTAAGCAAAAATAAGAGCAAATATATTATTTTATTCAGCTTACTCTCAAACAAAAAAAAAAATATTGCTTAGCTAAGCGTTTCATCGTGCCTGGAATATACCCTTTCAAATTTTCCTCCACCTTTTCTCCGAAATAAGTAAATTCTTTAGAAGCACTGTGTGCCCACGACACTTTATTGTATTCCAAAGCAGTGGAACTAGTTTTAAACAGACTAACGCAATTCAAAAAATCATCCTTTGAAAGGACGAATATACATGTCTGGGGCACTAAAGGCACCAGCTCAGCAGGACGTGTAAACACGCCCGGGGCACTAAAAGGGTTAGAATTAATCCATGCAACTATGTCTTCACTAATGAAAAATGTATTTCTTTTCGCTAAAAAGCGTCAAGTGTTATATCATGTAATAATAGTTTTTAGATAATTGGGGGGGGGGTTGTTAAGTCACATTCTAAAGCAACGCGCTGACTATTGGTGAGATAAACCTCGTAATTTTGCGCCACGGCCAAGTGGTGATTTTTTGACACCTCAGCTGACACTATCTCCACTTTTTAACACCATCACAATGGCAAGACTAAATTCCAACAGATTTTGCGTACATCAGCCCCTCATCGTTGATTCCTGGACTCAAACTCACGAGTTCGTGGTAATGACCTCTTGGGTAACGCAGCCACAGAATTATTTTTAGAGACGTCTTTTAAAATTGTTATACTAAGCTTCGTTGACTTTCCTTAATTTAGCATTCATTTTAAAACCACTTTTTTCGCCGCGGTAGTCTAACTGTTATGATCATGATCTCGTGACCAGTGTGTAATAAGTTCGATACCTAATGACATTAAAGTATCATGTTTTGAAGAGGCTACAGAAGGTTAAATATATCGGGACTCATATTCTCTCTTTTTTGTTGTGTGGTAGTTTGTCCTTAAGTTGCCAGCTCAGGTGTCTTTTTAATCATTTGACCAATGTTTAAGATTAGGAGGCCCATCACCCTATCCTTCTTTTTGCTTTATATTTTGACGTTGACACTCACTCACTATAAAACCTTTTCTTTTTTTCTTTTATCTGAAAAGGATTCTCGATCAGATATGGAATGACACGTGATTAATTAACTGGGACGTCTGCGACAAGAACATATGAACTTTTTTTACATCACATTTAAATGATTTTGATTTACTTAAATTAAAAGCAATGGAAGTAAAATGTTTACGTTGAATTATCTATATGTTTATGTGCCTGTTAATGTAGAAAAATTTAATTTTAAATCAAAAATAAATCTATATAATCAATAAATAATCAATAACTATTTTTTTTATTTTCGAGGCATGTTCCTACCTTTAGGTACACTTTGCATAAAATCCACTGCATATATCATTGTAAAACTTTCCAGAGTGTTTGCAAACATAACTATCCATAAAATAAATAAACTGAAACTTTAAAAAATAAATTTATATATATTTTTTTAAATTTTTAAATTCAGTTATTCAAATTTTCTTTAAATTTCATGTAGAAAATGTGTTATGCCTGAAATTTGTGAATGTTAATTTGAAAACGAATTCATTCATTTTATTAAAAATTTGTGAATCTTGTATTGTGAAAATATAAGCACTATAAGTAGATTAGAATTTGCGCAAAGTGTACCGGAATTAACAAAAAATGTTTCTTGAGAAAACCGTAAATAAAGATATTTTCATTTATGATTTGTAAAATAATATTTTTAATACAATATAAAGTCATACCATTATTAATTGATTTATTTTGCATCATTTTTTAGTTTTTAAATTGTAAATTTAAAATTCTAGTTTATTTAGAATTTTTTTTAATTTCTCTTTCCTTACTTCATCAACACATGTTATCATCGATTCACACCGTCTTCCATTTAAAATAAAAAAATTTTAAATCTATAAGTTTTACTATTTTTACTTCGTTTTGAACATCGTCATTACAGGATATTAAAGAGTCCCTTACACATATTTTTATTGTAATAAAATACACAAAGAAAATATCTTTGATGAATTTAAAGAGTCAATTTGATATCTAGTTTAAATG
>BMAO01009531.1:0-24595 GCA_019973975.1 Trichonephila clavata | reverse complement strand
TTTCCATCTTTTAAACGAAACAGTATTTTATATTATATGCATTATTTGGTCAAATAAATCCTTGTTGTAAATTTCCTCTGATTTTTAAGTATTACCAAAAATTCTTTAAAATAATAATTGAGTAAGGGAATGAAATAGACTTAAAAAAATAAATGTCAATAGGGAGAAAATCATTAAAAATATATGCAGTTGAAGTTAATACTATATTATAAATATGATTAATAATTGAAATCAATTGTACACGAAATTATTGAGCATTGCTTTAGCAAATTTTTTCCTCGACTCTTCAAAATTTGCTACAAATTCATATTATATATTTAACATTTCATTATTTTTATGTTTTTAAGTTATTTTATTATATACAAAATCAAAATTTCGTTACCAAATCTCTTTCCCCCCTTCTGAAAGAAAACAAATATAAGAGCAATTAAAGGAAATAATTCATTACACAAAAAATTCGACGCATTAATTAATGTTCACCTTAATTAATTACAATCATGCCAATCATTTTACCAACCTTGTTTTCTGCCAAGAAATAAAATTTAGCTCAGACCACTTAAATTTAAAAATTTTATTAAAACACACTATTTATTTAAAACTGAAAACTATTTATTAAAACTACATTATATATTTAAAACTATTTATTAAAACTGCACTATTTATTTAAAATTACATATTAAAACTGTCCTATTTATTTGAAACAAGTTATAAAAACTGCAACTTTTATAAGAAACAATATTTATTTCAAACTGCCTTCACTTTGACACTCCAATGAATAAAAATCAAACTACAAGCATTTGAATGTAATTTAAAATTTGAATTAAATTAATGTGTTATTGTAATTAAATTTGAATGTGTTACTTAAAATCAAATAAAATTTAATTCGTATGAACTCTTTTTGTAAATATTGATAAATGTTAACTTCATGCATGTAAGTTACGAAATTTACTATAATTGTTTATATGCATGACATTTTGAAAGACCCAAAATAATAATTTTAATACAGTTCCATTATTAGCAGTCACGGAAGTGAATATGTCATAAATAAGAAATGTGCAGAAATTTCCATTGCTTGCTATCAAGTTTTCCATAATTCTAGGTACAACGAGTAAGAAGAGAATATGGTCGCAACTCACTCTTCTAGAAATGTTTGACAGCAGTAGAGTTCAAGGGATATTGTATCTGGGAACTCCAGGCTCCGAAAAGGCTTTACCAGGCCAGAAGGATAAAAATGTTATTATGGGACGAAATGGAAAGACATCCTTCTTTGCTGACTTCTCCCCCGTTCGTTCTTCACGTTTATCTAGTGCTCAGACCTTGTACATTGCCAAAAAATTTAACAAAATTATATTATGATTTCAGCTGTTAATTTCATTCTGGCGTTTGCGTGCATGTGTTTTATTGTATTTTTTAGTAATTACAACGGTATATTAACTATTGATTCCAGTGAGTGATGTGAACAAAGTATTAAGGTCTAAAAACAGTATACACATCGAGTATTAACCCTATATTATTTATACTAAAACTTTTGTAGTAAAATCTTTCTTTAATCGTAGGATAACTTTTTAACCACTTTAAATCTAAAAATGATTTTGCTCTTATTTTTACTCGAAATTTCAAAACTGTTTGAATGACTTATTCTGTTAACATCTCTGTTTGTATTAAAACTATTCACTTACATATTTTTCCGAACAGTTAAATCCAAATAAATTCATAATCATCTAAAGCAGAAATTATCATCAAAGGGCTCAAAATCATTAAGAATTCAAATGTACACAGGATAAATTATCTCTATACATTACAAAAGGTTTTGTGTTATATTAAAAGGAATCTCAGGGGTGTTAACTTCGTCTGGGAAGGAGGGGGGTGAAAATACAAACATTTTTCAAATACATATCATTCTTTGAAATTAAAATTAAATAATTTGAATCTTTTGCTCATTATTTATAAAGAAATAAGGCTTCAAAAAAGTGTAAAATGTTTAAAATATAATCATAATTAAAAAATTTATAAGCATATGAAAATAGAAAAGATTTCTGTAAGAAATATTAATTTTGCGTTGAGCATTATAATATATTCTAAAATAGTAGCCCTAATTTTAATAGCACGTAAAATTTACTTAATATTTATTGCAAAAATCATTCTTAATTTCATATGCTTATAATTTTCAAAATTATGATTATATTTTAAACAGTTTGTATTTTTTTGAAACCTTATTCCTATAAAAATAATGTGTAAAATATTCGAATTATTTAAAATTTAATTTCAAAGAGTTATCTATTTGAAAATTGTTTGCATTTCCCTCCCCGAGACGAACCTTAATCTTGACCTTTCACCCTTGAGACCCTTAAAAAATAAAGATTATAGTGGGAAAAAAAGAGTTAAAGTATTTTTCAGTAAAAATTTTATTTCGGATGAAATTGCATTCTAACTAAAAAAAAAACTTTTGAAATTTCCGATTTTAAGATATTTTTAATTAAAATATTAAATATTTAGAACTATGCAAGCATAAAAAGAATTTTTGCAACATTAGTCAGTATGGAGTTTGAAAGCAACATTAATAAAAAAATTTAAAACATTTGCAGAAGAATTCACTAAAACTTTTATTTTTGTCTAATTTTTTATCTCTTTTTAAATTTATAACAGACTATTAAAAATATTTTTAAAATAATTTCAAAGTAGAATTTTTATAAACTTCCAAAAGAATTATGGAAATGTTTAACAAAAAATATCACTATTATTTCAAACCAATCTAGATTTTACCATAAAATTTCATTGAAAAAAAGGAACATATGCATCAAATAAAAAGATTCAGAAAACTTCGAAAACTCAACACATATGTTTGTCTAAGCAATATGAATCTGCATTAAAAATGAATGTGATTTTTTTTGTAATATGACTAAAAAGCAGACAACGTTTTTAAGCAAGTAAACATACACAATTTGATAAACCTAAAACAAACAGAAAATTTTCGCTATCAACAAAGAATCAACTTGTTACTCGAAAAAGGAAAAATATAACGATTGAATCACATTAACAGCCACTAATATATAAAAAAATCACATAAGATCATAAACTTCATATTTTTGCTAGTATGATTAATTACTCCTGGAAAAGATAATGAAGGAGGTTTTTTTTTTTCTGAAAGAAGGGTTCAGAGTTAAAAACACATGAAAAATGTATCGTCCTCATTTCATGTGATCTCCATTTGATTGTGCCATTAATGAAAGAACAAATTCTTTCATTTCTCCCCCCCCCTTAATATTTGTTCTTAAATGGGGTTGAAAAAATAACATACAATAGCATTAACTCACGACAACAGCTGTTGCGTTTCATTTTTTTTTCATCCTTAAAACATATATCATTTGTATATTTAAAAAATTCAAATATTATTCTTTCCAGGATCAATAATGAGAAAAGTTTGAAAAAGTTGAAAAGAGAATTACAAAACACAAAATACCTGTAATACAACTATTCCTTTAATCTTTTCTGTTCTTTTTTTAAATTAATTGTGAAAAATATGTTTTTTCTGAAAATTGACTCAACGATACATGTCTGCTTAATAATGTGTATGTTTCAAACCATACAGAATTTTAGGGTGTATGATAATTCATTTAAAAATAAAAATTTCACACACATACAGCAAATTCATTTTCTCCAGATTAGAGAATAAAATTTGTGGTAAATGTTTTGGTAGAAAATTAATTTCAAGAAAATCATCAACAGAAATAAATCAATTTACATCGAAAACTTTCAATTGACTGCGAAAGATGCTCTGTTACAACACTATAAGATAAAGAAAATTGTAATTCTAAAACTACTTTACTTTCCATATTTTTTCTCTTTATTTTCCCTCATATCATTAATTCATTCAATTTTCCGTATTTTTTGCAATAGTTTAAAACTAAAAACATGAAAGAGATGGTTACTCTCCGTACTTTCATCACTAACAGCTCTTTCTGTAAAAAGAAACTGCTCTTTAGAACGAGATATTTGACACGATTGTCTTCCAATTTTTTTCAATAATTAAAAATACCATTTGTCATTGCCCACTAAGAACAAAATAAAAAGTCACTTACCTGTTGAATAGTGGGATATTTGCTGTTCAGAAAGTTAGTTATATCCTCTCCTCTGATAAAGTGTAGAGTACGGTCATGAGATTAATGTTCATGGATCAACCACATGATGTTCAAAAAATAGTCACAAGAAGTTCTTGGTTGATTTTTAAACCTAGTCTGTCCTTTTAAAGTTCTTGGTTGATTTTTAAACCTAGTCTGTCTTTTAGAAGTTCTTGGTTGGTTTTTGAACCAATGCTCTTTTTAAAGACTATCTTTCAATATAAATATTGATAGTGTGTCCTATAAGGAGTAAAACACTTCCAATTAAATACTTCCAAAAATTAATCCTCTTCGACATTATGATAATATTTTTCTTTGCGATAGAACGGTAAAAGAAATAACAGTAATATATAATAGACAATTTAATTATGATTATTCAATTCTTAAAGAACATAAAATGCCTATTTACAAATTTTTTGAAAGTTTTCAATCTGATAAATAAAAATATTCTAAATATATGAATTAATATCGTATAACTTAAAGCATCTTTTAGTTTTTATTTCTCTTTAAACTTGTTTGAATTGAATTGTATTATTATTAACCAAACTGTATTTTTATTATTAACTGTTCATTTCTATGTTCTTTAAATGATATGCTTTATTTCTTTTCAAATCTTATTAATATGCTTTTTTGAGTAGAATAACTATTTATTGTCACACCATTTACCAATTTCATAGATGTATTAATACTTTTCGTGATAGTTAACATGTTGTTTGTTTTGAAAGCTGTTTGTGTAATAGAATGTGATATGTGTCATTTGCAATTTGTCTCTTGTTAGGCGAGGCTCGCCGCACAAAGCTAATGACGTTAGGAAGCTTTCTTCTCAAAAGTAAAATTGTTGTGTTTTAAATTCAAGAGTATTTTAGTCATGTGTGTCAACTAAATGGCACCAAAACTTTCCATTTTTTTTTAAATTTCGAGCATTTATTTAGTTTATTATTATAAGCATTATTTTTTATGTGAAATCCTAAGTTATTCATTAATGTTAAAATTATAGGTAATTATTAATTTAAACTAACGTTCCCGCATAATCAATACCGTTATATACAACACACACTCGCATATATAAATACAGAAATTTAAATATATGTTATTGGTCATAATAGGTATATTGTCTCAATCTTTTTTAATAACTGCTCACCTTTGTAACAAATCTCTAAACGAACTATTGAAACAATTTATGAAATCTTTGAAATGAATCCTAAGGGATTAAATTGTGTACAAATCAACGTTCTATTATTTTGACGATAGTAAAGAAACTTGAGAAAAGAACATCGCGCAGGAAACTATTTTGAAGTTCATGAATATATTTGGGTATCTTCCGAAATATAATTTTAAGCAACTGAACTACACTATTCTACAAGCCTAAGAAAGTCATAATTACACTGAAAATGTAACATGCTTTACAGACAGTTAATCTTTTTTTTTTCCAATATTTTACTCGATCTTTATTTTGGTTGTCGCCTATACGAAGTACACGCTCTCCACGAAGTTACACGAAGTGTGATACTTGGGGGGGGGGGGGTGAGACGACTTAATTTCATGAGTAGAGAGAGACTTAAGAAATTAAATAATTATTTTATTACGTCTACAATATTTACATTTAGATACAAATTATTAAAACTATCGACTACTTCAATACTACAGAATATTATATTGGTCATGTGTGACGCAAAACATGAAGTCTCTTTTTAAATGACTCTCCACTCTCTTGCGTAGGGTCCCTTCTTACACCTCTAATTTCACTCGAGGCTCGGCTCGCAGGAGGAGTGTTTTTCTCATGGCCATTGTCGGCGGGATTTTAGATGAAAGGATCCCACAATATTTTAGGGGTGCACGTATAGAAATAAACGGAGTAACGTTATCTGCATAGTAAAGCCGATCTTGCAGCTGCATGGTGGGAAAACGTAGCAGGGGTAAGCCAAAAAGGTAGGCTCACGGCCCCTTGCGAGTGCTTGATCAAGTATGTAACTGTGAAGTTCTCTCATTGATCGTTGTGTTCGTTTTCACTAGCATCTGGTGAGCTTATCATAAATCTGTAAATTGTACCTTAACAAAAAAAATAACTTCCTACACATTGCTCACATAAAATTATATAATTATCGTAAATTTGTAATTTATTTAAAAATACATTTCTTTGTTAAAAATAGATCAATAATAATCTGCTTTTTATTTAAATAAGCAAACACACATATATATATATATATAATATATATATATATAATACGAGATAAATTATAATAATTTTAGTCTTCATTCGCCACGCCTTCAAAAAAACTTGGAGAACGCTGCCTTATATTTTAATTACCTTAAAATAACAGAAATGTTCTTAAAATCTTTAACTGAAAAACAGCCAATGCAATGACCTTAAGAATTGCTATCGTAATTTTTTTTTGCATAATTTCTAACTTTACACAATTTGACTATTTAAAATTTTTATCATTCACACAGCACGCTTTTTCAAAAAAGTTTTTGGCAACAAAAACATTAAAAACAATTTATGTTTTATTTTCATATTATATTATTAAGTTGATTCTGGAAGCAAAAAAATCAGTTTGACCACTCATTATTTTACAATTTTAAAAAAATCAAGAATTTTCGAAGTTTTTTCAAACTTGTATAAAATGCCCAATTTTTAAAAATTTTTAGTCATTTTAAGTGATTTATGTTTCTTAGATTATTACAAACAAAAGTTAGTATGTATTAGAAAATCCGTTCCCTTGTTGTTTTTAATAACTATTTTTCAAGCTAAGCCTGGAAAAAACACGAATATCTTTAAAATATTATGTTTGACCCATTTTTTAAATAAATAACCAAAAGTCTCAGACCTATATCTATATTAAATTTTATAGAATATACGTTTGGGAGTATCTACAAAAATTTAAAGACTATCTTGAACAAAAAATAAGCCTTAGAGTTTAAAACATACCTACATCTTCAAAATTAAATGTCTGAGAAAACCGCATTTAACGTTTGTAAAGGCATAAAACAAAAACCAGTATTGCCTGTAAAGCTCTAAGTTTTAATGTGTTATTTTCCAACTTATATGTGTTCTATATCAAAACACTACTTTAATTAATTATGACTGGAAACATTCTTTTTAATTAAAAAAATACTTTTGCATATCAATGATAGTGTTTGTAACGACGACAAGTTATTTATTCACACAACCTAATCTTAACAAAATATTTTCACAAATTTTTTGAAGCACGAAGCATTTATATGTACAACATAATAATGATACTAACTTAAGCCAAAAATTTCCAGATTTTTACAAAAAATTTAATTTTTTTAGATTAACAATTGCGAAGTTTAACAAATTTGAATGTCACCCATAAAACTTCAAATACCATAATATAGCACTACTATATGTTTGTTATAATGTAGTTGGGCACATCATGGAAATATTCAGTCTTATCTGCATACTTGTATTCAGAAGTCTTATTGCAGTATTAGTGAAGGACTGATTTATAGATATATTTTCAGTAGTACTCCATCTCTTTCAAATATTTTGTCTCATAGAAAACTGAGAAAGTTTTTGCCATGGTCTTATTCTCATCAGTAAAAGAATTAATGAAAAATCTACTGAGTTATATAAACTTTTTTACAAACAAAAATTGGTCCTAGAAATCTTAATTATGAGAACTCAAAAAATACCAAAACATAATCAAGCAGAAATGATTTTAGTAGTGAAAATTGGAATTAATAAACATTTCACACTGAAAAAGTTAATAATGCTCAAAAATATTTTTAATTCATTCAATTTAAGAGTGGAAAAATTCTTTAAAATGAACCTGAAAACCTGGACTCGTGAAACTTCAAACATCTTATAAACTAATTTGTTGTCAGATCTGAAGTTTAGTGGCAAGCTTTCCAATGATATGGGCCACAAAAAATGCAAAAAAAAAGTAATTCGGAATTTCAGAAATTTGTAGGGTATTGTGTAGTCTTAAAGTACTTTTCTTTAGTTTACTGCAAAATCTTACTCTTTTATATGTCATTTTTTCAATCCGAATGTTCTTTTTGTCTTTCACACATAATTTTTGCATAACTTGGACCCCGTATCTAAATATAATAAAAACCATTAGGAAACAACTAATGCCAGATTGAATATTGCAAGGATAAAATAAATTACTGCATATATAGTTATTGTATCGTAGAGTGACTGTAGTTTCTAAAAATAATTATATAAAGATATATAATAGGAGAAGGATGTAATAAAAATTTCTACACATGCAAAAAAAACCTTAAAATTTTAACTAATTCATCAATTATTAAAAATGAACTAACAAATTATTTTTCTGGACACTTGGCTTCAATACTAGTCCATCACAGAATACCTCCTCATGAGCGTGAGTGAATATTTAATTCGCACACTTTTCAGCTACACGAGGGCTTTTGGTAACGGACCTCGTAATTTTGAGCCATGGTC
Organism: Trichonephila clavata; assembly: GCA_019973975.1. Classification (NCBI taxonomy): domain Eukaryota; kingdom Metazoa; phylum Arthropoda; class Arachnida; order Araneae; family Nephilidae; genus Trichonephila; species Trichonephila clavata. Next base: position 16,045 of record BMAO01009531.1, on the reverse strand, counting down.
AAGTGAAAAAATCAAAATTGCGAGGTCCCCGTAGTTAAGTCTTTAAACTACCACACTAACGGGAGGTCATTTGAGCTCTCGACAGTTTTAACGTTCACCACTCCTCTACATAGCGGGTCTTCAGTGGTACTGGGCTAGAAATCATGATAATCCAGCCACCAGTCCGTTATCTTGACCACTGGTCTACAGCAGCCACCTTCTTCATGAGCTAGTTTCAACCAAAGTATTGTTTTCCTCGAGTGATTGGCTGTTTCTTATGGTTGCTTTTCGAACCAACTTGGGACCACTGGTGACGGACCTCGTAATTTTTACATCCGAGACGACATCTGAGTTTTCACTCTACAAACCTACTCCCTATCAACATAAGGGCTTTGAACAACGACAGATTTAAGGTATGTGACTACCCAAAAGTCGCTGTTTTGTTGAAAATTTTCGAAATTTCTTTTATGCTCTTATTTTATAGCCCATACATTTAATATTCCAAACGCACTGTATTTTTGTTCCTACGATATTTAGAAGCAAAGTTATAGCATAATTAGTATACCGAAAATTGAGTTTACATAACAGGAAGTAGGTCCCTGCACAAAATATTTTTAAGATATTGAATTGAAATTTTCAGAACATGTTTTATTTAGTTCTATCTGTGTTATGAATAAAAATTTAATCTATGTGTATATATTAATGTACTTTATTGCTTTTTTATGAAACAAATCATTAATTTTTTTAAAAAAGGGAGTTTTGGCATTAAATTGGTATATTTAAAAAACTTTCAAAGGTATTACAAATCTTTTAATTCCTAACACATATAAAGATCTTATCCATGTACTGTATAAATGTTACTTGAATACATTTATTAGAATTTTTTTATAAAAGATCGTAACTGTAATTTTTCATCAAAATTTCACTAAGAACGACAGTTGTTATAGTCCTTAAAACTCTCCAGGAAACTGAAAAAGGTTGTTAAAAAAAGTCCGAATTAGTTAAGTATAAATCTAAAGAAAGCTTGACCTATAAATGTAGCGAGTTTAAAAAATTTACATTTTAAGTAGAAAATTTCTTATACACTGTATTAAAATCTTTAAATGCATTCATTTCCTGAGAAGATATGTTTTTCAATTTTTTGCTTCACGGTAAAGTTTACTACATAATTTCTTTTTAAGATATTGAATAGAAATTTTCAAAAAATGTTTTATTTAAGTTTATCTGTATTAAAGACCATAATCTGATCTCTGTGTATATATTGATGTATTTTATTGCACTTTGCGAGAAAATAACAGTTTTTTTTCATAAAAAATTGAGTTCTTTCATAAAAAAAATGACATATTTCAAAAACTTTGGAAAATATTACAAATCGTATAGCTCTAAGCACTGATGATAATGTTATTTATGTACTGTATAAATATTATTTGAGTTTATTGGTTAGAATTTTCAATACAAGGTTTATTGTAACTGCAATTTTTCCCTAAAATTTCACTCAAAATTTCCAATATATCCAAAATTGTTTATAATTTTGTGGAAATTGTACTTGAATTCCGAGCTTTATGTCCCATTTCAAATTTTAAAAAACTATTTAGTTGAAAATTTATATATTTAAAGAAAGGTAGTCACACACCTTAACGGGCATGAGTTCCACAGTGAATAGCGGTACTGGGACTTGAAGCCACCACTCTATAGAAACGTTATTGTTTTTGATTGGTCTTTTAGTCTTCATTATTCGAATATCTAACAACAAAACTCAAAGAGCTGAATTCGCTAAAATTCATTCCAACCAGTGAATTATTTTCCTAGAAACTTGTCTTCATTATTAATCCTTCACAGAATTCTTCCTCCTGAGTGAGTTTCAAGCAAAGCGCTTAATCCTCAAAATCATACACATCTCCATTTTCCTTTCATTGAATGTGTATAATTTGTCTTATACTTCTGACAGCGAAATATATCACACATCGAGATCAGGTTTGAATGATTCCCCTCTCCTTTAATATTATTCTTATAATCGAATTTTGATTCTCAGCATTTCCTCTTTTATCGAAAAGATATTATTCTTCCATAAAAACTTTCCAACTCTAAACCTCCATATTCAGTCTAAGAGTTGTTCTCCAACGACTATCATTACAGAAGGAAAACTACAGATAAGATATAAATCGATAAGAGAAACGACATTTATGTGAATTCATAATGTAATTCATTTATGTAATTCTTAAGTCTTACGTGTTTGTGTTCTGAAAACATAGCACTGAATTCTGTTTGATGTAAGGTAAGAAAAAAACCTCACTAAGAGAAAGAACTGTAAAATAATCATTCCCATTTTATTTTAAAAAATTTAATAGCTTTGAAAGAAATAAATGCAAATATAAATAGAGTCCGACCTCTATATAACAAAGTTGCTAAATCCCCCCCCCCAAAAAGTTCATTATACGGAAAATTCGTTATATAGTTATATAAAGAATCATTTTTCAATGTAAATAAGTCACATAAAGCAAATTTTAAATTCATAAACACTACACATTAAAAAAAAGGAATTATTCTCGCATTTTTGTAAATTAATATTTATTTTTTTACATATCTTACCCAAAAAAAAAACTGCAAAGAAAGAAAACAAGAAAAAAGAATGTCGAGGAGTATACTGTATTTTCAACAATAAGAAATTAATTTTATGTTAAAATCAATGAATTTTTTAAGGACATTTTCTAATTTAAAGCATACATCATATCTTTTACTAGAAATTCTAAACATACATTATCACATGCGTCATTAAGTTTATTTACTCATAAAATCTGTTAATTTTATTTGAGTTTTTTAATTTTTTTTCGCTTGAAAAAAATGTTTGTTTCATAATACAGCTGACATCTTTGCAATACACACAAAATCCCTTCAGGTGTATTTTTCCGTGTCTTTCCTTAAATGTCTCTAGCCATCCATTGCTACCTAGAAATTGGTCGTACCCCAAAGCCTTCGCAAAATGAAGAGCTTTCTCCATTACGAAAGGTCGAGAGATCAGAGCCTTTTTATCTTGCATTGTGTATATCCCCTTCAAAAATGCCTGATCCGCATTTTCATAGCCACATTGTTCTTAAACGTTTACAACAAGAATTTGATAAATCATAATTTTGTGACTTATCTCGATTTTTTATAAGAATTGATAAGCTATTTGGAGGAATACCAAATTTTAAAGCAATATCCTTGACGCCTTTATCCACTTCTTGAAGTATTAAATTGTTTTCAAGCACATAGATTTTGACTTCGAACTACAAGAAACGAAGTTACCAGTACTACTGATCAACTCTAAAAATGAACGAAGACTAGTTTCAGGACACGAGACAACTCCACTGAGGGTAACAGGGGATGTGGAAGATTTTTCTAGTGAGTTGGACAGTGGGAGTTAAGGGTTGTACTACTATTGCACTCGAATTGCCCAGAATTATATTGCCCTCGGTAAGTTAGGCACCTAATGAAACCAGTTCGAAATTTATGACCACCATAAAATGTCTTAAAATATAGAACAACTTGAAATGTTCAGAAATACATGAAAAATGAGAAGAAAAAAATGTAATCAAAAGAAAAAATGTTCGTTATATAGAAAATGCACTTCGCTATTGGGAGATTATTTTACGAAGAAAATCGTGAAATGTGTTCTTGGTTCCAGAAAAAAATTCACTATATAGATAAATTAGTAATATAAAGACTCGTAATATGGAGGTTTGACTGTATAATATTACTTAAGAATTAAAATTGAGTTTAGTAAAAACTTTATTTTATCTAATTCATATACATTTTTGAAATTTTTGAAAACTTCTTATAAATAGTTTCCAAGTACTATAATAATTAAAAATGCCACCAAGCTCTCTTAATTACTAACAAAGCTCTTTGACAATCTATTTAATTCTGATGAAATAAACATAAAAATGCATTTTAAAATTTTCCAAATTTCATAAAAATTATAATTTTAAAAAAATCAATAATGTTATAAACGGCCGATAATTTCAAATTAAAAATTTGGGTGTTTTTAGCGCGTTGTTCACGTAGTGGAACAAAAGCACTATTAGGACGCAAATTTCGTCTTCGTTCCATATTTTGTCGTACCTTTTTCTCGGCCAATAAGCAATCCATTGACCTCGGGTTTTTCGGCATTTGATCGCATTTGTGCCCTAGATGAGCCGAATCATATTTCAATTTTTCCATAGTTTTCCCGAATTTTCCTATTGTAAAATACAACATGTGAAAAACGCACTAAAATTACTTGGCCATGACAATGATTGATATCTTGTTTTAGATAGCATAATAGTTTTTTAAAAAATTCGAAAAACAATATACCTCAACAGCTTTTTTTTAAAGAATTCATAAATTCCAAAATGTGTGATACCTATATGGAATATACACTCTATAAGAAAACAAAAGAAAAAAACTATGCACCAAGAAGGAGTTGCCCGATTATAATGAACTTTAGTATACAAAGCCATTTTTGTACCAAACATGCAAATGATTAAAATTTGGTGTCGAATGAATGAATAGTGGAAGCTACAGCGCATCGGAACTGCGCACTCCGCAGGTGTCTATAAGAAGCAATTCTCAATGTGATGGTCAAATTTCTGTTGCATTGTGATTTAGGAGACCTTTCAAAGTCTGACAAAATGCCTCACCGCAGGATTCGAACTCATTACGAGCGACTGTCAGGGTTTGAAAGAGGTCGTATCATTGGATTGAAAAAAGCAAGTTTGGCAAATCGGAGAATCACTCGTTATATGGGTCGAAGCGGTGCGGCCATTAGAAGATGCTGGCAAGAATGGTTAGACAATGGCAGATTTCAGCGTCATGGATGGTCAACCTAGGGCCACAGCAAATCCCGAGGATAGATTGATTGTCAATCAGCTGTCACAGCGCCTTTCATTATCAACCATCAGACGTGCGACCCTTGTACGAGTGTCCAACATGACCATACACAGACGACTAATAGAGGAAAATTTACGCTCGTACCGACCACTACGCCACCTTCCACTTACGCCTGCACATTTTCGAGACAAATTACAGTGATGCTTGACTCGATCAGGTTGAAATTATGCTGACTGACGACGTATAGCGTTTAGCGACGAATCCCGCTTCCAACTGTGTCCTGACGATCATTGAGGACATGTCTGGAAACTCCCGGGGTGGTGCCTATCCTGCTTTCACTATTACACGCCACACAGACAATCAATCATAAGTTATGGTCTGAGTTGCCCTTCCTTTTGACAGTCGAACCCCCATTGATCGCCATTAGAGGCACACTTACAGCACAGCGGTATGTCGACGATTACCGCTGCTAACGTTCCTTTTGCAGTACCGTGTGGCCATATTTTTCAGGAAGATCATGCCAGACCACATATGATGCGTGTTCCTATAAACTGCCTTGCAGCTTGTCCTACACTTCCTTCGCCAGCCAGATTTCCAGATCTTTCTCCAATCGAAGATGTCTGGGATTAGTGGAAAGGTGACTGCATTAACCATGGAATATTGATGACTTGGCTCGACAATTGGAGCAAATTTAGCAAGAAATACCACAGAAAACCATCAGGGTACTTTATCCCTCTATATCACGTCGTGTGGCAGCTTGCATCCAGGCTAGAGGTAGGTCAGCACCTTGTTGAGCTATGTAACACTGTAACTATATAACTCTAAAATAAATCTTTCAATTTCTCTGAAATTTTAATTATTTCCTATTATTTACATAATCTTTCAACCCACCAATTTTTGTCTCTGCCAAGCTACTCGTTCTTGGTGCGTCGTTTTTTTTAAAATTTTTTTTGTTATGGAGTGTATAAATGTTTAGGGAACTTAGTATGAGCGCAGAGTGCATAGTCATCTACCAGAAAAAATAAACAAGAAGAACAATTAAAAGTTATAGACGAATCATGATTGAAAATTAAAATTGAATTAACAAGAGCAATAAAAGGTGAAAATATTCCTTAAATTTTAAGCTTATTACGAAAAACTTTGAATATCGCACTCGAAACTATTAATGGGTCAAATACTTGATGATATGTTATGAGTTTTATATGGAATACATAGGACGAAGAGAAAATCGAGTGCAAAATGTAACACACTAATATTTAACATGTGAAAATTTAAACTAAGTAAAAAATTACTCCCAACTAACGAAATTCAGTTACTAAAATGTTATACATAATCACTGAATTTGAAGTACATGAATATTTATCCTTAAGTAGTTTGCTGATTTATCCCTTAATAGTACCATTAAGTAGATTAGTAACATTAAGTAAATCCATATTAATCCGAACAAATTGGGGCTCTGGGTCACTAGGATTAATGATAGCCCAGATTAAACAAAATAACTATAAAATGAGCCAAGGTACATAGCTAAGCACTGTGCAGTAAAAAGAGCAAAACATTTTGGAATGATGTGAAACAAAATGTGTAAATAATTGCACAAGAGATAAAATTCAAAGTAATGAATTACTAATTTGAAAGGTATTAGTGAAAAAAGAAATTGCTACTTTTCTAACCCAACTTTTTAATTATGTTTGCTAAATATATTTGTATTTCCAAACTACGTCCAGTTTAAATGGATCCGCATTAAAGAAGGTTTACTGTAGTTAACTAATTCATTGATTAGCATCAATGATGTTTAATTTTTATAACAAGTCCTGCTCAGATTTTGTCAAAAAGATTCATGCACAGATGAGAATTTAGGGGAAAAGTTTAATTTTGTATTTATCTAAAGGTGAATTTTTAGCATATTTAAGTCAATGTAATACCGGAAACTTAATATTTTTAAACAACTTTAAAGCATTCCAGTACTTGAGTATTATATCATCAATTAATTCTTCCAATGAAATAATATTGTCAAATTTCGTGATATGTGGCAAATAGTGGAAAACCGCTCTAGCGACTGCTCAAACACATTAACTTAATCATGCAAGAGATGACAAATAGCATTTGACAATGTCTTTCAATTTTGTGAAACGGATCGACAGTATAATACATAAGAACTAATGCATTTCTTTTCAAATTATCTAATTATTAAGGCATCCGACTACGTTCGGAAGCGCTATTTTGCAAAAGCTTATAAATGGATAATATTTATATATTTAGTGTCACTTAGATTAGAATACGTGCATCAATTTTTTTATATTATATTATTACAGTAAAAAATTATTGATATACAATATTTTTACAAAGAAATTAATAGAGAATGACCAATTTTCAAAACATTCTGCTTTTATGAAAAAAAGCTTCTATAATAATAATATTTTGCCTTATATAGCTCAGACCTCTGTACAGAGCTTAAACTACGATTTTTGAATTATATAACTTAGAAGTGGATTTATCCATATTTTAAGAAAAAAAAACACCGATAATTATTTCAATTGGTAGTAACTCTGCAAATAATGTGAATTTTTCGAAATTCCTAGTTTAGGCCCCTGGAGAAGTCTATTTTATAAAAGCAAAATATTATTATTATAGAAGCATTTTTATAAAAGAAAACCTTTTTTAAAATAGGTTATTCTAAGCTATTTTTTGCAAAAACGTTGCATTTAAATAATTTTTTGTCATAATATCCTTAAAAAAAATTGTATACATGATTCTAATCTAAGTGATACTAAATATCATGAAAATTATCTATGTATGCGCTTTTTTAAAATCACGGTTCCGAAAATAGTTGGGTGGTTGTGGTAGCCAAGTGGTCAAGACATCGGATCATGGCTAGCGTGTCATGAGTTCGAGCCCAGTACCACTAAAGATCCGCAGTGTAGGGGAAGGATACACGTTAAATCTGTCGAGAGCTCAAACGTCCTCCCATTGGTGTAGTAGTTAAGAAAGGGGGATGCCAGCTCAGGTGTTGTCCACGTCGCTTGACCATGGCTCAAAATTACGCGGTCCGTCGCCAAAAGCCCTCGTGTAGCTGAACAGGGCGACGTTAATATTCACCCGAAAGTAGTTCGATATCTTTAAAAAAAAGTATTTCTATGCTGCTACGTTCCGATAACTATTAACCGATATATTCAGGAAATATTTGAAAAGGGAATAAAATGGAATTTTTATTGGCAGTATTTTCCACTTAGAGTTTTTTTTTAATTTAATATTTCATGTTATTTAAAGCCTTAAATATTCCAAAAATCTTTATTTATTCAAAAAATTTTTTATTCCAAAAATCTTAAAGTCCACATTTCAAATTTTCCTGAAATCTAAGTCTTAAAAATTAAATATAGAGAGGATATTTATTTTATAAATTTTGTAAGGTAAATTAAAACGATTGTATTAAGATTACATGTAAATAAAGAATAAACAGTATAAATAAGAACATAAATGTTTTGTAATAAGATATGCCCCCCCCCAAACTTTTCTCTTTCCATTGAAGGAGAAAAATAGCAGTGTGGGTTATTTTATGGGTGAAGAATAGAAATTCAAAACTTAAAGAATAATAATGATATATTTCAAAATATAAAGTATTTTAAGTTAAATAAAGATAGGAAATACGGAATTGTTCTTAAGAGCAAGACCAAGCAAAGAAAATTCTTAAAGATCAAATAATAAAAAACTAGATTTGTGTAAGTAAAACTTAGCAGATTTCTCCATTAAAGAGTGTGGACAGTTATTTTTCTAAAGAAAATACAACTTAGAAAAAACACAATAGTGGCAAAAAAATATAAAGCATCACGGGCAACTTTTGAAGTATTCTTCTAAGCTTTAAAAATTATTTCTAATTTTCAACCAATCTTTTTTTGTTAAAGAAAATGTGCTTAGGGTAAATTCTTGATATATGATGTGCTTTTGGTATATTTTAATGCTGTGTAAATCACAAAAGAAGTTCCAAAAAGAAGCCTAACTATCACTATTTGGAATCATAAATTTCAAACATTGAACATGCAGACCATAAACTCAAATTTATTTTTCTAGCAAAATATAAATTTATTCATTTCAGATGAAAATACAAAGTAGTACGTGTTTATGCAGTGAGCAGATAAGTTCTAATCTAAAAAATTATCATTTATTTAATAGTTTCTCTATATAAATAAATATAATGCGTAATATGATTGCATGAAAAATATAAAGCAATTGAACGGTATACAAACTAATTTTTATGAGAATAAAACATATCTCATTCAAAAGAAGAAAGTATAAAATTTTACATTCCTCATCTTCTGCGTAATTCGATATTACAAAACTATTCAGAAATATTTTGAAAAATTTCATTTATTACGGGGGGGGGGGGGGTAATCTAATTTGAATTTTTTTAAATAATAAATACATTTAGGAACAGATTCCAAAGCGGTTTTCCGCGATCTTTCTCTTTGATTAGATAAAGGTTTGGTGAAGTACTTCTCTTTCGATTTTTCTGTGGACCTGACTTTTCTTTAGAATTCTGAATGGTGAACGGAATTCAAAAGATCCCTTTCGTTCATCTCACTTCAATTCACAAACAAGATTAAAGAAGCTAAGGGAAAAGTTCTGCGATAGAGCTACCCTCCCCAAATTCGCTTAGAAGACTTTATTTGTGTCACAAAAAAAAAAGTTTACAAAAACTAATGTTGCATTTCACTTAAAATGTTGGAATTTTATTTCCGGTTTTATTACCATCGTAAAATAATTCTATTGTTTATTTAAATGCTTTTAAAAAATAAAAATTTATTGTTGCACAGCACATTAACTGTTTAATTTTAAATAAATTAAATTATTCATAAGTCATTTTACCTGTATCTCTGTTACGACTCATTAGGAATGAATACATAATGCCCTAAAATGCCCAATAACGTTTATTATTTTATAATCATTAATTATAGAAATATTATTATCACAGCTTTTACTAAACTTGATCATAAAAAAATCTATAAAAGTAAAACATTTATAAAATTTTTAAAACTATTAATTTTTAATTGATATGACTAGAATTTTTTTGTTTTTCCATCAGAATATTATTTTAGCTTCATTTAAATATTGATTTCAATAACTATTTTTAAAGGGACAACATTATGATATAATTATTACTTATAACAAACTAATTTCTAAATGTATCATTACTGTTGTAAACATAATTTTTACTTAGAGAGAACACTATTACTTAATTATTTACTTATAAGGCATACAATTTAATAATGGAATTCCAGCAATGTTTTGTAAAAAACTAAAATTTCTCCTTTTACACAATCTTAGTGATGAAACAAAATTCTTTAAATCTTTAAAAAACCTTAAAATTTCGATAATTATTAATTTATTTAATTATTGGTAAAAATATTTGTACTTCAGTCAATATTTCCACAAAATATTGAATTATATTAAAACTTATACTCTAGATACAAAGACACATTATTTGATAAATAACTTTATTTGCTTGTAGAAAAGGTCATGAAAATATGTCTTTGAGATGCCCATACATAAAAAACTGAAAAAAAATTCCAACCCTTCTAAACTTTATTCAATGTCATTCTTATAAACATTAAGATATTTAAAGTCTCATAACCATTAAATAAAATTTGCCTTCAATTAAACTACAAAGCTACATTTTTGTTCCAACACTCTTATACCTAGATAAGTTTTTAATTATCTCAACAAATTATATTTTAAGTGATACTTATATCATTAAAAATAGAAAGAGAATAATCCTATAGTAAATATTAAATCCTAACTACAAAAAAAAAATTGTATATACCATAAATCTAGCATACAACGCTACCACCGTATAAAGCACACCTATACATTAAAGATGCAATTTTTAATTTTTACGAAGAAACGTCGAATGACTTGCGCAATGTTCTTATGTTTTGAAGTCATTTATTGGAAGTATAATTCCAAGCTTCAAGAAAAAAATAGTATACTTCTAGAACTACAACCCTTCAAGCTCATAAGGTAGGCCATTTCTTCTAAATAAGCAGTATTTCGATAAATGGGGAAGTCAAATTTGTTTTCTATGCTTTTTTTAAGTCTCATTTTTATACCCGGCGTATAACACACACCCCTAAATTTCGATCCTTTTTTTATGCTTAAAATGTGCGTTATACGCCGGATTTTACGGTAAGAATTTTTATCCTAATTCAAAACAAACAATTAGAATGTTTTATTGTAATACCTCCCTAATAATTATTTTTGTCTTACATAATAATTGTTTGAGTACATAGTGTATTAATAATCGTTTTGAATCTGAATAAAGTTTTCTACACAACTTTGTATACAATTTTTTGTTTTTAATAGTATTTATTTCGATAAGGCATAAGAAAACAAGAAAATAGAATTTTAATGTGCGAAAAATTTAAGAACTAGAACATATTTAATTTATACATAGAATAAAACTTGATTTATTGTTGATAAACCATTTCTCGAAAAAATCAATATTCAGGAAAAGCAATGAATAAAACTAGAAGGATTTATATGTTAATATAAAAACTTGATTTGTCGCTGGCAAAAAAAATGTTTCTTTGGTTACTGATGAACTAAATTTCTGAAAATACGTGGAGATGAAACATTATTTTAACTTTTTAAATTGTTAAACATAATTAAGAAAGTATGATATCCCTTTAAATATAAAAACAGGCTTCTAAAGAAAGACTTTGACTTCTGATGCTAAGCTTGCCTAAAGAAATACAAAAGAAAAGTATAATAGCTAAAATAATGATCACTTTGGAATTGAAGCGAAAAAATTGATTTAAGTAACAGTTAACCAAAATTGTAAGCGAAAAAATGAAGAATTTAATTATTCATATATCAAAATATTTATTTTGGTTTTTAATATTATTTAAACGTGATATGAATCGTAGAAGAGAACAATTTTAATCATTTTTATGAATGGTTAAGTGTATTCCTATCTAAAATATCGAACAATTAATTTAAATAAGTAAGATATGTAATTAAAAACTCAGCAAAAAAGGAAAACATGAAGTTATCTCTCTCCATATTTAAAAAAAAATACGAGAAATCTAAACAAAGAAGCGATAGATAAGAAAAAGTACAAGAAATATAAATAATTGTATTTTTTGAAATTTTAAGCCTTTTTAATAGGATTTCTTGATAAGTTCCACTTTTTTTTTATAAAGGCTAGCATTTTAATTTAAATTATACCTCGTTTTTCCTCTGCGTAGAGTGCTGAAATCAATTAAGGAAATTAAATAGAAATAAAATTACTTTATTCTTACTGATTTGAGTACCTTTTCCTTGTAATTGAAATGTGCTTTCCACCAGATACGTCGTTTGAAGCACCCAGAATTAATTATTTAAATATAATCCGTAGCAAAAATGGAAAAATGCAATTTTTTTTTTAAATAAGAAAGTAAATCGCTTTATCATTTTTCGTTTAAGAATTCATAAAAAGCAATCCGTGTCATCTATTATTTTCATTTCACTTTAGTTTAATTCTGGCGAAATATCTTTTCAATGAAAAAGTTTCTTTTGTAAAAAAAAGAGGATAAAGTAGCCTTGGAATAATAAATTGAAAATTCAAGTCGATAAGTTGTAAAATGAATCTGGAGATGTTGAAAGTCTTTAAAAAGAAAACTGATTTAATTTCAATCTTCGAAGAAGAACTAAAATGAATAAAAGTGTGCAACATTTAACTTTTTGAAGCAAAGAAATAAATTGATTATACTGTGTTTTGTGTCTTGGCAAAAATATATGCCTTATTCAAACAGATAAGTATTTGATTATGTAATAAGATATTATAAAATATGGTTAATTTTTAATTTGCTGTATAAATATACAAGAATAGCTGGTATACCCGTTCTTCGCACGGGTGAATTTAAAAACTAAACAATACAGATTGAAGGATAAATAAGTTTTAATGAGTTAATTTTACGTGAATTGCAAATTCAACTAAGAGCTTTTTGAATATCTCAGCTGAACAAAACAAAAAAGAACCATATTTTTGACATTTTAAGTCTAAAGGTCTAATAGCTGATAAAAAGGATTTTTTTTTATTTATAACGCCCCATAACTCTCTTGAGGGTCGATTTTTGGAAACACCTTCCTAAGCTAATCTCTGCTCAGCGAAAGTAACATATTGTTACAAATTTTGTGTAAAGAGTGCTTAAAATAATGTAATTAATTTATATCTGGGTGTCTAATAGGTTAATATTACTTTCTGGTGTATTTATTTTTATGTTAAAATTGTAATATATGCAAACAACGCTGCTTCTTGCATTATAATGGCGATTCAATGAAAAGATGTGGGTGATAGAGCCAATTTGGCATCATTTTTGGCAACTTGACGACTGTATGAACGGTGTAGAAGTTACTTTGCTGTAGCACCACCTGTGAAGAGCTGTACAAAAAGAGGATAACACAAACCCTTCTCCACAAAATAATACATATATATGCAAATGTTCATATTATTCGGTTGAATTGAAGCGATTTCATATATATATACAAACATCCATTTTTATACTCTCAAACTCAGTGGCGCAACAGCCCATGAGGGCTAAGGCCTACTGTGCCCATCTCAGTATACGTGACCATTGGGCGCTGGGGTGCATGAGCAGATGTTCCGATCAGGTGGTCAGCCTGAAGCGAAATACCCAGTGTTTGGTCCCCAAGTAAGCTTGGTTCTCATTTTATCGACCCACTGATGGGATGAAGGGCTGAATCAACCTTGCCCAGCCCGGGGTTTGAACTTCGAACCTGTGGTGTGGAAGCGCGATGCACTAACCATTCAGCCACTGGGCTTCCCATTTTTATATAGAGAGATTAATAATATGATTGTTATAATTCAGTGGTCTTCAATTTGTGCTGTATGGAACCTCAGGGTTCCATGAAGCACATTCAGGGGTTCTACGAGTCAATGAAAAAATCGAAAACAAACTTATAAAATAAGTATGATGTAGCATCGTGAACCCCAAAATTACTTCATTTCTTTATAGCGAGAATTATCACATAGTTTTTGGCCAGAAGGCATTTTGTTTACATATTATTCAAAAAAAATTAAATCCATTGTTAATTATTCTAATCTTTACAGCCTTCCACTGGATAAAAGTTCAAGTCCGGATAAAGTTCATAAATCTTCAGATGCATGTCTCCAGGTTGCCTCACAGGCTCCGTCTTCAAGATGTCCTCGCACTCCCTTGATTTCTTGATTCTCTTGGATGTGGCTGCCCCGCAAACTCTTTCGCTGGTGTTCGGAGATTAATATCCGCGTCACCTTCTGAATCTACTTTTTAAACCCCCTCATAAATCCTGATTGGCGGACGTCACGTCTGTAAGCAGTCCTCTCTCTTGGTCAAAAATCAATTGGTTCTTTGAGACAAAAGGCCATCGTGACAGAGATCAACTACGTCGTCGTTCTTTGCACACCATAGGGTAGGTCTATCAGTCAACCTGTCATTTTGACACTCGGAATACTCTTCGGGGTACGTCTTCCTCACTACAGGCCGGCATTCTTTCCATTCAAGTACGTCACGGCCCACATGGACGTAGGAGCGAAATAATTAATACTATTCAACATGAGTGTCCATTTTATTGATCTAAAACCATTTGGGTGTGGGAGAAGGAAAAGGTGTGGTCACATTAAATGTGTTTCCAGAATCTGTTCAACATTTGTTTTGCCCCCAGGCATGATAGAAAAATACGCGTTCTGTTTTTGAAGAATACAAGCATCCATTCTGCTCACCCTCGTGCATCAAAATTGATAAATATTGTCGGACAGTGTTCGGCTAATGAGGCGAAACTACAATGTAAAATAGATTCATGTTCTCTAGGAAGTTTGTAAAACCACAAATGTCTGATAGTCATCCCAGTCGTTAAACATGATGATTTCATTTATACATAACATAACTTTACTTTGAAATACTTTAATTTTTATTATAATAAAAAAATATTTAAAAAAATTCCCTGTATGTACAATCTACTAGATTGTGGTTATTCTATTATTTCCTTTTCAGGTTCCATGAAATAATTTTATTCTCTTTAATACAGCGGAAGCCCAATGGCTGAGTGTTAGTGCATCGCGCTTCCACACCACAGGTCCGAAGTTCTGACCTCGGGCTGGGCAAGGTCGATTCAGCCTTTCAACTCTTTAGTGGGTCGATAAATGAGTGCCAAACTTGCTTGGGAAATTAACACTGGGTTTTCGCATCAGACTGACCACCTGATCGTTACATCTGCTCTTGCACCTCAGGCCCCAATGTCACGTTTTCTGATATGGGTACAGTAGGTATTGGCCCTCATGGCTGTTGTACCACTGAGTTTCAATTCAGTTCAGTTAGTACAACTTTTTGCATAGCTAAGTGGTTTTCTGATGGAAATTTTTTTTTTACGAAAACTACTTATAGTTCTAGGGATTCATTGATTCGAAAAAAGTTTGAAGACCACTTCTATATTTTATAAGGTAAGCTGATAAATTAAATTCAGGGCTTCGAATCAGAACTGAACGAAAACCGATAGAAGGGGGGGGGGACAATATTTTGGTCCGAACAAAAACCGAAACTAACCGGAAAAAATATTCGGTTTATTTCGGTTCGACATATTTTCTGTCATTTTTTCACTGTAACCAACTTATCAGTATTTTCTAAATTAACGTCAACCAATATAATTATCATTACAGTACATTGCTTCTCGATTTCCTGTTTGGATGTTTACGAGTACTTTTTCTGTTTCAATTTCGCGTGAAACTACTTGTAGAAGGGAGATTTAATTCAGTTGAATGAACTAGGTGAATTTTTTTCGGAAAAATATCAGTATGAGTTATATTTTATGCATGTCAGCATGCGATCCTCACGGATGTCTATATAGACTGTTTAGTTAGATAAACCAGAATATCATGATCCTAGTTGATGAATGCAATTTTTTGATAATGGGTGACCATGCCAATGCTCGCCATTCTCTGCTTACCACTCGTATCGTACATGCTGATTAATTGTATCAATTCATACCGTTTACCAATTTAAAAGAATAAAATCTATTAAATTTTGATAAAATTACATTTTTTTTTTTATAGAATTGGCAGAACGAAAACCGGAAATGAACCATATATTTTCTTTTAGTTTAATCGGAACGAAAAATTACGGTTCGAGCTCTGTTAGATTACCCTTACATTTTTCCATTTTAATTTCCAATATTTCCATTGCATTTTTAT